>CAMZMU010000033.1:48351206-48559766 GCA_947311845.1 Poa pratensis | reverse complement strand
TCAGGAGCGCGGCGGTCGAGTCTTCACCCTCCCCGAGCTCGAGGGTCTTCGGATCTGTTGGGTTCGGATTCCCTCACGGTTTCGGCGTGGCGGTCGAGCCGGAGATCGTGAGTTGTTGAAGATGGAGGTGGTGTTCGATCTCGCGATTAAGATGGTGGCCCGTGTGGTGTAGGTTCCTTGGAGCCGGCGACCGGCGACTTCCGTCCGCGGAGGGGTGCTCTCGATCCAAGCCATCAAGGGGTGCAGCGGCGGCGGGCGCCCACCGGCGGCATCTGGGTCGTCTTCGACATCGGGGTCCTCTGGACTAATTTGTAATTTCTCTTTCTTAGGGACCTGGTTGTTAAACCGAGATGGTGACATCACTTGTATCTTCCGCAAAAAAAAAATTTTAAGGGCGAGAAATATCCCGATAAAAAAAACACTAATAAGAGCAAGCATGATCCTCTTGCTGCTATATAGGGGCAGCAGGAACATTTTAAGACTCAGAAGCGAAAGCTATAATCATACTACAGGAAAGAGAGTGGCGCATGCATGTATTAATGCTAGTAGTTTTCTATTCCTACCTTGTACAAATTATAGTCCTTAAGCAAGAATGTGAGCTTGTACTGGTTTAAGGTAATATAAGATCTTGTTTTTGTGTTTGGGGGCTTCCTGAAAGGAAAAGCTAGTATGATTAGTTTAAAAAGTGAATTTCTTTTGCTAGTTGTTATTAAGCACCGTGAGGGCTTGTAAAGAATTGTAGCCGTTAGCAAAGTGTTCCCTTCTGGTTGAAACTGCCGGGAAGACAGTAAGAACATACTCGTAATATTAGACCCTAGAGTAGGTAAAGGTAATTTACGTTTGTTGCATATAGCCTGCAACACATATGAGAAATACCAAGTAGGGGTATCACAATAACTACACACAGTGGCTCGCCAGCCCAAAGATCCTGCAAAGATCCATAGAAATAAATTTAGAATCTTAATTAAGTTAATCTAAATTTCTATTTTTCATTAAAACAAGTTTTTATACTAACTAATTTTCGAATTTTGTTAGCTAATATTTGTGTATCATAATTAATATCATTAATATCTTAATTTTATTTGTTAATCTGAAAAATTGAATTTATACATATTTTTAATATTAATTAATTACAAAATTGTTAGTTAATATTTGTTTATATCCTAATTAATATCGTTAACTAACATATAAACAAATTTTAACCAAATTGGAAATTAATTATTATTAAAAAATTATTTTAACTATAAATTCAAATTTTGGATTAAGTTAATTAAGATTATTGTCTATAATATTATTTTTATGCTTTATTTGCAAGAGCTTTAGGCTGGGCGAAGCAACTTTTTGGCCGATGGTGTACGCAATGGTTGTGGTACCCCTTGGTTACCATATGAATCGCGGCTATATTCAACAAGATAAATTACCGTTAGCCGCTCCAAGTTTTGATTGTAAAATATGTTTTTACCGTCCTCCCAGGCAGTTACACCGAAGGGAACACTTCTTTACTTTACGCAGCTCACAAGGCTAAACAAGAACTACACATAGAAATTTCTGCCATAGAATCCTAACGTAAAAAACATGATTCACACAACTAAACTGGAATTACAAAAGATAGCTCACTTTATTCACTACAAGAAATATGCTAACTAATGACCTTCTGATAGTGACTTTGGGAAAAATGGTCATAAATCTATGACCATTTTGAATCCATTGGTCATGAGTCAGTTAGAAGGGTATAAACCCTTAAATTTGTATGACCTTTTTGGTCAAAAGGTCATAGGCTTATTTAGATGAGAGGTCATAAACGAGCATGACCTTTTTCTGGTTCGATTAAGACCAAATGAAAAGGTCACAACTGCAGGACCCACTAACTCTAATCTCTTCGTATTACATGGCAGCCATCTCAGCAGGTGGGACCCTTTGACAGATATTCTGACTGCTAGGACCCGCCACACTCCCGTGGCAACCCCGCCACCTAACCTGCCATTAGGACCCACCCTTGCCACGTAGGTCACGCACCCAAACCACTGCCATGTGGGACCCGCCCAACCCAACAACTGCCATGTGGGTCTCGCCCACCCCACTGACATGTGGGGCCCGTACCCACCCCTCCTCTGCCATGTGGGTCCCGCCCCCACCGCACTGCCATGTGGGACCCGCCCAACCCAACAACTGCCATGTGGGACCGCCCACCCCCTGACATGTGGGCCCCATACCCACCCCTCCTCTGCCATGTGGGTCCCGCCCACCCTCCACTGCAATGTGTGTCCCGGCCCACCCACTGACATGTGGGCCCCGCCCCCACTGCACTGCCATGTAGGCCCCGCCCCCACTCCATGCCATGTGGGACACGCCCCCACAAACGCTGGCAGGAATAATTCGCAAAAAATGTTTGCGCGAGCGGGGACTCGAACCCACGACCATGCGCTGCCAGCGATCATTCGCTACCGCTGGGCTAGCAAAGGTATGTTGCTATAACACCCACCGATAATATATTTAATATGCTTTGTATCTGCTTAACAGAGCAACGACATGTTAGTGTTGTGATTAGCAGAATTTCGATCCCCATCTCGTGTTTGGTACCGGCGGAGGCGACCGGCGGTGAAGGGGGCGGAGGCGGAGGCGACCGGCGGGGAAGGAGGCGGAGGCGACCGCGGGGACGGGGGCGAGGGCGAAGGCGTGGCGACGGTATCTGATGGCGGGGACCGGCGGGTAATGTTGCCGGCGCCGCGGCCGAGCAAGGTGGTGGCGGGGGAACATGCTGCAGGGCCTCGCCGTCGCCTTGGCCAGTCGACGGAGCCGCTCGACGTGACCCCGTCCGCGACGAGACCCCGGCCGCCGCAGAGCTCCGGTCTGCACCTCTCTCCCTTCTCTTCAGATGTGTATCAGAGCTTGCTTGCCGCCGCAGGATTCCAGGCCTGATTTGCTTGTTTGATAGAAACTGCAGCCTAGCTAGCTTGTCTGATAGAAATGGCCAGATGTGCGCAGGATTTCTTCATGAGCTTGGTAGACACTGCAGCCACACTAGTGTGTTGGCTAGGTTTCATAGAATTGTGCACTGGTGTTCTTGGTTGTGCAGAATAATTAGTGTTCTTGGCTGTGTACTAGTAAGTTATGTTCTTGAATTAGAGAAGCAGTGTGCGCATAGTATTCTTAGTGCTTTGAATTTGGGTCATAAGACTTGTTTTTTTTCTTTCCAAAAAATTGGTGCTTTGAACATGCTGTTGCGTTTACTAGTTCAGTTTTCGTAGTGCTTCTGTTCATTGCAATTTGTAGCATTTTTTGTCTTTGGCAGATAGATAAAAACTGGATTAGAGGATGTAGAAGACTATCCCCTGAACATATCAAAGAAGTGGAAGATTTTATGAAGTTTGTTCGGCGAAGTTTCGCCGACGATGCTAAAGTTCACTGTCCATGCCGCAAATGTCTGAACCGTGAACAACTATCTCTAGAGAGAGTGGAGCACCATCTTCTTCTGAACGGAATGGCAAGCACATATGATAAGTGGATCCATCATGGAGAAATTGCAATGCCGAAGCACCCCATGCTGAACCTGATGCACAAGCACCCGGTGCTCAACCTAATGCACAAGCACACCTGTTTGGTGGTTTGGAGGAGGATGATCAGTATGAAGATGACAGATTACCCGACCTGATGGAGGATTTGTACAATGCTGAAAACCATGATGAAGACCAGTGATGGACAGGGGTCTATCTTGCCAAGGTGCTAGAGGAGATGAAGCAGGCACTTCAGGAGGGGGGGGGGGGGGGGGGGGAATTTTCCACGGTTTTCTTTCACCGTGAAATTGCTGCACATCAAGTCCTTCTACCGGATCAGCAACGTTGCTGTCGGGGGGCTACCCCCGGGTAGGGTCAAGGCTTGGCATAAAGATGAGTTTAAAGATATGCCGAGGTACGGAAAGGGCCGACCTGCTTGGGCCTGGGAGTCCGAGCTTCATCTTGACCTGGAGGATTAAAGGCCGACCTATCTTGGCCCAGAGGGTCCGAGGTATCCCGTTGGCCTGGGCCGAGGTTCACTGTCCGAGCTATGTTCAGCCGACCTAACTACCTCGGTGCTATGGTTTGTTTGTGGGAGCAGGAGAAGCTGTTGGAAGGAAGTAAGATCCGACCTGGTAAAGATCTTAAGCGCAAGACCCGAGGTACGGAGCCCGTCACATCCGTGCCGAGCTAACCGAGGCAAGAGGCTGTAGGTCGGGCAGGAGTCAATGCTCCTGTCACTTCCTGCCTGGTACAAGAGCGCCTGACGCGGGAGCGTCTGTCACGGAGCCTGGCAGAGGCGTGCCCCGGGTTCGGCGGGGCTGCACGTCTCTGACCGCTGACCACGCGAGATCTGGGAAAAGGCTACGAGGTAGCTCTGCCAGGCCACGTCCTGTCTCGGTCAGAGGAGACATGCTAGTTCTGCCGTTAGGCAGCAGGAGATGGGCAGGCCACGTCTTGTCCCTGACAGAGGTACGGTGGTGACCGGTGCAGAGGCATGGCAACAGTGTTCAGCGAGGGGCACAACGGTAACTCGGCTGGCCTATATAGTGGGCTTCACCCCCCTCCTGCTTGGGGACGGACGATCGATCGACAGAGAGAAAAGAGAGAGAAAGGAACCTCGGAAACCCCCGGATCAGCTCGGAGTGCCTTCTTCCTCCCGTGTAGCTCCATCTTTTACCTCAAGTTCTCACCATTGTATCATCATACAGCTCGAGGAGCAGCTTGTACTTGTCACTTTGAGCTATACACTGAGTAGGATAGTGCTGCAGTAGGGGTGTTACCTCCACAAGAGGGCCCCGAAGCAGGGTACATCGTGGTGTGCTTTGTGTTCTTGGTTTCTTGTCTCTGTTCGTGTTCTTGCGGTTTCTTGCGTGTTCTTGCGTGTGCACTTCTTGAGTGCATAAACCCTCCCCGGATTCCCCCAACGACCATTCGGCCCCATCTTAGCCATACCTATGGCATCTGCCGTGATCCCACCACGACAGTTGGCGCCCACCGTGGGGCAGATTGAGGCGTTGGAGGGAGTTTACATCCGGACGGGCTCAGGCGAGCGTGTTCTTTCCGGGCTTATCGCCAAGATCGGTGAGTTCACCTTCATCAGCGACAACGCGGGGTGTTTCGCCGGCAAGCCCTTCCCCGAGCATGGCTTCACCATGATGCTGGCAGCTTCGTCACCTACGTTGCTGTCGAGGTTGTTCGCGGTACCCGGAGCAGGTGCTCGTGGACGACGAAACTCCTCTCCTCGCGGCTTTAGGTCGGCGTATCACTCGCCCCGAGAGCTGCGTGGAGGTGATGATGACGGTCCGGTTGATGCCGCTGGCAAAGTAGATGCCAGCAAATCCAAGCGGCCGAGGTTGCTAAGGTGAGATCTGCAAAGCCCAGGCTAGAGAAAGAGTTGCCTGGCACCCCCGAGCTGCAGGGCCGAGGTGCGACCCTGGTAGAGATAGTGGAGACACTGGCAGACCCAGTAAATCCAGGAGTGGATGTAGTGGTGACTGTGGCCGACCTAGAGGCAAAGCGTGTCCTGTTGCAAAAGGAGGCTGTAGCAATGATGACAGCTAGAGATGAGTTCAATAGAGATCTGCGTGAGTACAATGCAGCGAATGGCTTCACCCCGGTAGCAGTTGATACAAATAGGGGAGCCGAGGTGCGGCAGAGAGGCAAGGGGCTCAATGATGAGATAAACAGGGAGGCTCGACCTACCACCTCGGCTAGGAGTGAGAGTCGCGTGTCGACTGGAAGGCCGGTATATAGTTCCCCTGCTAAGAACCTCAGAGCTGCCGAGGCAGGCAGGGCCGAGCTATCCGGGTTGACTGGAGATGCATGGCGTGCGCAGCAGAAGCGAGTCAATGAATTAGTGTATGTAGCTAACCAGCAGAATGAGGCTCTCCGCAGAGCATATGCCGGGGCTGGTGATTCGGAGATGGTTTATTCAGCTAGGCCAGTTAGTCAGGTGTCCAAGGGGCAAGCCTCGTCTCCACTCGTCGGAGGAGCCGATCGAGCCCGGAGTGTCACCTCGGGTCAGAACAAGCAGCTGCAGATGTATGATCCGGTGTTAGCAGCAAAGCAGAAGGTGGGCCAGGGCAATGCTAGCCGAGCTAAGGGAAACCCCGGCCAGGTAATGCAAGCCGAGCTAAGGGTAACTCCGGTCAGGGAAATCAGAATGGCGGGCAAGCAGCGTCGGCTGGCCGAGGTAAACCACCTCCGCCCCCGAGGTATCAGCAACAACCCGGCCGCAGGGGCAATATCAGCGAGAGCCGGAGTATGTTCAGCAACCTCAGAATGTCGGTCAAGGCGATGACCGATATGATGGAGACTCGGCCATGGCGCGAGCTGGATACCACAGAGTGGATGGGGCGTTGGGACCTCGGATAGGAGTCGGATGTTAGCTCCAGGCGATGTTCGTAACAAGCTGGATAGAATCTACTTATCCGAGCAACTGGAGGAGGAAGGCCCTCCTGGTCCGGCGTGTTTTGGACCTCGGATCATGAAGGAGCCACCACCGCCAGTATCTCAGTTCCAGTTAGGTCGGAACACCAAGCCATACAACGGGAGCACCAAGCCGCAAGATTGGCTGACAGATTATGTATCCTCGGTGCACATAGCGGGGGGCAATCGCCGATGGGCGGTCCGGTATCTCCCGCACATGTTGGAAGGTCCAGCTCGGATCTGGCTGAATAATTTGCCGGAGTATAGTATCAACTCCTGGATAGACTTGGAGCTGGCGTTTAACAGCAACTTTGCTAGTACATACAAGAGGCCAAACCGACCTCAGCTCCTGGCAGCATGTAAGCAAGATGATCATGAAACTGACCGAGAATTCTTAACTCGGTGGAGCAATGTTCGGAATTCCTGTGAAGGAGTTGTAGAGGCACAGGCCATTTCCTGGTTTGCAGATGGTTGTCGACATGGCAGCATGCTGTGGCAGAGGCTCCAAAGAGATATGCCGAAATCCCTAGCAGAAACAATCCGGATTGCAGATTCTTATGCTCTGGGTGATCCGATGCAGCCAGCAGCAGAGGCAGTGGCACGTAACAGAAGGAGGGAGCCAATAAACAACCGGCTCGGACCAAGGTGTAATGACCGCCAAGAGTTCGGACAAAAGAGGAGGGAGCCGGACTACCCATACACCTCGAACCAAGTTGCAGCGGTGAACCCGGATCAGCCCGGAGCTGGAGGTGTCCAGAGGCCGAAAATCAATGGTCCGGCATTTAGTCCGAACCCGGAGCCACCCTTGACTTATGAATCAATGATAGATGGTCCTTGCTGTTACCATACGACCGACCCGCGCAAGCCAGCCAACCATTCAACCCGGCAGTGCAGCTGGAACCGCAGAATCAGGAAGAAGGGGCGAAGGCCGGAGGAAACAGAGCAGGACCACCTCAGAGATTTCAGCCGAGGCCTAACCCAAATCTGTCCGGAGCAAATGTTACCCCGATAACCACTGCACCTCCTCCGAGGCCTGCAGCAGCAAGGCCCGTGAATGTTGTGAATGTCCGAGGTAATAACAACAATAATGGTGCCGGACCAAGTCAGCAGTATGAATACCCCGGAAATGACTATAGAGAGGCTCATGCGAGCTATGTGGTCTTTGTGACCGAGCCAACTGACAAGAAGAGCGTGCAGAGGCGTGCCATGGAGGTGAATGCAGTAATGCCGGTGGTGCCGACCTATATGAACTGGTCTGAGCAGGAGATCACTTGGAGCAGGAAAGACACACCTCGGATCATGCCGAGCCCTGGAAAGTATGCCCTGGTGGTAGATCCGACGTTGTGTGGGCCTACTAACAATGTGAGGTTTACCCGAGTTCTGGTGGACAATGGCAGTGCCATCAACATCATGTACCGAGACACAATGGTGAAATTGGGCATATCGCCAAATCAGTTGATGCCAAGCAGTTGTACTTTTCATGGGATTGTGCCTGGCGTTTCCTGTGCACCCATGGGCAAGATATGGGTGGATGTAGCATTTGGAACCAAGGATAACTGCCGAGTTGAGAGTATCGAGTTCGAGGTGGTGGACTTGGAGAGTGCATACCATGCATTGCTTGGAAGGCCGGCTCTGGCCAAGTTCATGATTTCCACCCATGTTGCATACCTGAAGATGAAAATGCCAGGGCCTAATGGGATCATATCCATCTCGGGTGACTACAAGCGAGCCATTCAGTGTGCCTCGGCGGGGTCTAATCTGGCCGAGTCTTTGGTGATCGCAGCTGAGAAGAAGAAGCTGCATCAAGTGGTGGCAATGGCGCAGTCAACACAGCTCGGCATGTCCGGACTGATGAGCCCGGACTCAACTGCAGCATTCGAGGTGCCCAAGGAGACCAAGAAGATCCCCATTGACCCGGAGCACCCAGAGCATATGGCCATCATTGGGACCGGGCTGGGCGAGAAATAGGAAGCGAGCTCTGTCACTTCCTCCGTGAGAATCGGGATATCTTTGCATGGTCGGCTAAGGACCTGCCTGGTGTTCCGAGGGAGTTGGCAGAGCACTCTTTATTTGTCAGGCCAGAGGTGAAACCGGTGAGGCAACCGACCCGTCGTCTCTCAGACGACCGAAGACAAGTGGTGCTGGACGAGCTGGCTAAGTTGCTTGCAGCCGGGTTCATTATGGAGGTGCTGCACCCGGACTGGATATCCAATCCGGTCTTGGTGGAAAAGAAGAAAGACGAGCCAGCCGTGGTCAAGGTGTGGCGCATGTGCATTGACTTCACTAACCTCAACAAGGCGTGCCCGAAAGATCCGTTTCCATTACCTCGGATTGATCAAGTGATTGATTCCACTGCTGGTTGTGAACTGTTGTCTTTTATCGATGCGTACTCTGGTTTTCACCAGATACCACTGAACCCGAAGGATCAAATAAAGACTGCTTTTATTACCCCGTATGGGGCGTATTGCTATCGTGTCATGTGTTTTGGTCTGAGGAATGCCGGGGCAACTTATCAGAGGTGTATGCAGAAATGCCTGCACTCTCAAATGGGCAAAAATGTGCAAGTGTATGTCGATGATATCGTCATCAAAACTAAGGAGAAACGTACTCTCCTCGAGGATCTCGAGGAGACATTTGTGAATTTGAGAAAATATCGGTTGAAGCTTAACCCGGACAAGTGCACCTTTGGTGTCCCGGCTGGAAAGTTGCTGGATTCCTGGTGTCTAGCCGAGGTATCGAGGTTAACCCGGCCAAGATCCGAGCTATTGAGAACATGAAGTTACCGAAGTGTTTGAAAGATGTGCAGAAATTCACAGGGTGCCTAGCCTCGTTGAGCCGATTTGTAGGTCGGCTGGGAGAAAAAGCCTTACCTTTGTACCAGCTCATGAAGAAAAGTACCGGGTTTACATGGACCCCGCAGGCCGACGTGGCGTTCAATGAGCTGAAAAAGATGTTGTCCACTGCCCGGTGTTGGCGTCACCATTGCACAATGAGCCGATGTTACTTTACATTGCGGCCACAAACCGAGTTGTAAGTGTGGCAGTGGTGGTGGAGCGCGAAGAAGGTGGCAGGTCGGTGCAGAGACCGGTGTATTACTTGAGCGAGGTGATCTCTACCTCGAAGCAGAATTACCCTCACTACCAGAAGATGACGTATGGTGTCTACCTGGCGGTCAAGAAGTTGAAGCATTATTTCCAGGAGCATCCCATGACGGTGGTGTGCGAAGCTCCAATCTCGGAGATCATCGGGTGCAAAGATGCAACTGGCCGAGTTGCCAAATGGGCGATTGAGGTGTCTCCATATGCACCACATTATGAGAGAAGAGATGCAATTAAATCCCAGGCGTTGCCGGACTTCTTTTGTGATTGGGCCGAGATGCAGTATGAGCCACCCAGGCCGGACTATAATTATTGGAAAATGCATTTTGATGGGTCCAAGACAAAGATCGGGCTGGGGGCTGGAATAGTCCTCACCTCGCCGAAGCGAGATCAGCTGAAATACGTGCTGCAGATTCATTTCTCAGCATCAAACAATGTGGCGGAGTATGAGGCCTTAATCCATGGACTCAATGTGGCGAAGGAGATCGGTATCCGGCGTGTGGAGTGCTTCGGCGATTCCGACCTGGTGGTGCAACAATCTTCTGGAACTTGGGATGCTCTGGATGCCAACATGGCGTTATATCGGTTCCATGTGCAAAAGATATCCGGGTTCTTTGAAGGGTGTGAATACAGGCATATACCTCGGACAGAAAATAATGCTGCCGACGTGTTGTCAAAGCTCGGTTCATCTAAAGAGGCAGTACCACCTGGGTAGCCCTGAATCACTTGAGAACTCCTTCAATCAAACCTTCTCCTGAATCCGAATCTATTTTCATCCCGGCGGAGCAAGAGCCCGGACCTGTTCCAATGGAGGTAGACGTCGGGTGCGTTTGGTCGGACCCGGGGACTGCGTGGCAGAGCTCGGGGACTGCGCACCGAACCTCGGGGACTGCTCATCAAGACTCGGGGACTGGTCGCAGGATGGTGGAGGAAATAATGGAGGAGATTATGGTGGCCGAACCAATGGAGGTGGACGAGAATTTTTTCCTTTGCACCCAGTGCCGGAGTG
This sequence comes from Poa pratensis, assembly GCA_947311845.1. Lineage (NCBI taxonomy): Eukaryota > Viridiplantae > Streptophyta > Magnoliopsida > Poales > Poaceae > Poa > Poa pratensis. Next base: position 48,549,234 of record CAMZMU010000033.1, on the reverse strand, counting down.
GGCGGAGCAAATCATGAAGTTCATAACGGAGGGAAGCTTGCCAAGTGACACAACCGAGGCTAGGAGAATCCAAAGGAGGGCAAGGCGTACACCATCATCAACAAGGAGCTCTATAAAAGAAGCGTAACCGAGGTGTTGCAACGGTGTGTCGAGCCAGCTGAAGGCAAGGAGATGCTTTTGGAGATCCACCAAGGAGAGTGTGGTCATCATTGCAGCACAAGAGCTCTGGTGGCCAAGGTGTTCAGGCATGGGTTCTATTGGCCCACTGCTCTTGCTGATGCAGAGGCCATAGTCCGGAGATGTGAAGGATGCCAAAGGTTTGCCAAGCAAACGCATATGCCAGCCTCGGCGCTCAAAACAATTCCTATCACTTGGCCGTTTGCGGTATGGTGTTTGGATATGGTGGGAGAGTTCAAACCAGCCCGAGGTAACATGACGCACATACTGGTGATGGTGGACAAGTTCACCAAGTGGATCGAGGTGAAACCAATCCGGAAGTTGGATGGTCATTCAGCAGTGACTTTTTTGAAGGAGATCATTCTGCGATATGGTACCCCCATAGCATTATCTCGGACAACGGCACGAACTTTGCTGTTGGAGAATTTGCTCGGTTTTGCATGAACAAGGGAATCCGGCTGGACATAGCCTCGGTGGCACACCCGGAGTCTAATGGACAAGTGGAAAGATCAAATGCTCTAGTGTTGGCCGGCATCAAGGCTCGGCTCATTGAACCACTGCTGAAAACGCCGGGGTGTTGGATAGATGAGATACCAGCAGTACTGTGGGGTCTAAGGACCACGCCAAATCGATCAACTGGCTATACGCCATTTTTTATGGTCTATGGGGCAGAAGCTATGCTACCCACTGACATCGAATATGATGCGCCCAGAGTGGCAATGTACACTGAAGCCGAGGCAAAAGAGGCTCGGGAGGATGCAGTAGATCTGCTTGAGGAAGCTAGAGATTGGCCTCATCTCGGTCAGCAATATACCAACAAGGTCTCCGACGTTATCATAGCCGGAGTATCAACCCTCGTGTGTTTCACGAGGGAGATTTGGTGCTGAGGCTGGTGCAGCGCAAGAAAGGTCGGCACAAGTTGTCACCTCCATGGGAGGGACCGTTCATTGTGAGCCGAGCTCTGCTCAATGATTCTACTATCTAATAGATGCGCAGGAACCAAGGAAGATGGGCTGGACAACCCCGGATCAGAGGTCAGGCGACCATGGAATATAGCTCTACTCCGACCTTTCTACTCATGAAGGGCGCAATGTATGTGCCTCGGTTAATCCTTAATGAAATGTCGGCACTCCGAGGTTGAAGCTCGGGGACTGCCTCGCTCTTGTGCTTGTGTTTTATTTCTGTTTGTCAATTTCGTTCATATGCCGAACTATTTTGAACCTCGTCTCAAACTTCAAGTAATGTATGCTGTGTAACTAATCTTGTGACTCGACTGACGAACGCCGAAATGGTAGTCAAGAGCAAAGATGAAAAAACGTGGGAAACATGAAAATGGACTCGGGGACTCGGTCCAAAAATATAGTTCGGCATGTGTCGTTTACTAACCCCTGTCTTTACCTTTCGTTTATGTCGGATGATTTTGAAACACACCTCGACATTTGCTAAGTACTGTATGCTATAAACAACAATCTTGTGACTCGACTGTCGAACGCCAAAATGGTAGACAAGAGCAAAGAATGCCAAGTATAGTAAACACGAAAGTGAACTCGGGGACTCGTTCCAAAAGGGTTCGGCATAAATTCTTAGAAAAGCATGGTTCGGATAGCAAGATAATAGTACTGGTAGCAAGGCAAACTACTTAAGGTCTATTACATCTGCACCCGGCATACCGGGGATTTAATGTTTTTTGAGACAAGTTCAGGCCTCGGAACCAGAGACCTCGGTCGCGAAGTTGTGGTAGGGGACCTCGGAAGCAGGAGCCTCGGGCGCAGGAACAACCTCGGGCGCAGGAAACCTCGGTCGCGGAAGCAACCTCGGTTGTTGGAGTGGATGCCGGGGTGTCCGTCACGTCGGGGGAGATCACCTCGGTGGCTACGGCTTTGCCGGACTTGCCCTTGGAGTTCGGAGGTTCGTCGAAGCTGAAGTCATCATCAGACCTTCAGCCACCTCGGTTGTTTTGCCGGCCTTGCCCTTGGAGCTCTCAGGCTCGTCAAAGTCAATTTCCTCGCCGTCAGAACTTCTTCACCGGACTCTCTTCCTCGTCCGAGCTCTCTTCATCCTCAGAATAGAGGCGCCCGTCATCAAAGGTCCGGGTGTTTGCATAACTAGCAAAGAGGTCGGCTGCTGCTTGGCGTTTCGCAATGCCATCAGGGGTGGAGTTCCAAGGAGAGCCCCTGCGCAGGGAGGTAACCGTGTGGATCTCAACATTCATACCAGACAGCACGAACACCAGGGCCTTGTCCGCTCCAGCCCGAGCTGATGAGCATCTCCACTCCCGAAGTCTAGCCTCGGCTCCTTTCAGCTTCGTGGCGAGCTCGTCGATGCAAGTGGGAGTCTTGACCTTGGGCCAGAGGGCACGGTGGACCTCGATGGCAGCATCAACCAGCTTGGTTCCAATGGCCCTGAGCGGCCTGATCCGAGCATTAAGGGCAACAAGGTGGTCCTGGATATCCCAGCTTTCGCTGAGGGTTTCTGTCTCAGCCCTCTTTGCCCGAGCTGCTTGAACTTCGCGGATAGCCTTGTCCTTGGAGTGCTCAAAGTTCTCTGAAGAAGACAAAAAGGCTGTCGCTGAAATAAGGCATACGGTGGCACGGGGTGTAGGTCGGCAGAAAATAAGGAAAAGGGGAAGAAACTTACTGTCCATTTGGTGATTAATCCGAGCGAGCTCGGACAACCAGCTTTTCGATATAGCTCGGAGGGCGATAAGTTCGGCTTCGGCCGAGGTGGCGCGGCTCTCCAGGGTCTTGGCAAGCTCTTGCTGCTGTTCGGCGGCCTGGTCTTTGACCTTCATAGCGTCCTCCACAGCAGTTTTGGCTTCATTAGCCCGGTTCAGCTCTTGTTGCAGCCGAGCTATTTCATCTTCGGCTGTCTTCAACTTGGAGGCGTAATCTTTGTCGCTCTGCTCCTTTGCGGATAGAAGAGTCCGGTGAGACTTCTTCAGTCTGTTGTGATCCAGCAGGAGGTTCTTGAAGATCTTTGTCCGAGCATTGTTGCACTCCTGAAAAAATAGAGAGATCAGTTCGAAGAAATCCGAGGTCTTTTTAGCACCCGAGGCCCAATTGAGTCCCGGGGACTTGGCATTGCCTCGGGGACTCAGCATGGGAGAAATGACAAGTTTTTGAGATTCAAGCCGAGCAATTTTAACTCGGTGGAGTGTCAATTGCTCAACCCGAATCTCGGGGACTGGGAATAGTGTATGTTTGTCATTTGGTTTCAAAGGAAGAAAGAGAGTTGCGTAAAGAAACTTACCGAGGCCTTCTTGCTGCAATCAAGGACCGCAGTCTGCATGTTGTAGATGGACTGGAGCACGGCGCTAGGTCCAACTGGATGCTCAGAGCTCGGGTTAGAGGAGACCTCGGCAGCGTCAGCCGAGTTCCAGTCCATGTCATAGTGCTTCTCCGAGCCTAAGCTGTTCCCGCTCTTGGTCCGGAGTTGCCCGACCTCCCAGCTGCTGATGTTCGGCTGGATGGTAGCAGCAAAAGAGCTCGGGAGGTGGCGACCTGAGAGCTCGAGGGCGCGGTCTTGTCAAGGTGGACTTCGGCGCGGGAACATGCGGCACAGTTGGGTGCTCGCAGCCTTGGGGCCCGGTGGCGGTGGCGGCATTGGAGTTTGCTGTGGCTGTTTGGGGGGCTCAACAACTGGAGCTGAATCTTTCTTCTGCTTCTTCTGCTGCTGTTGCTGCTGGTTGCGCGCAGCTTGAGACTTGGGGGAGAGCCGAGGCTCCTGCACGGTCTTAGCCGGAGTCTTGGCGCGATCTGTCTCCGCATCCTTCTGAGGAGGCGGAGGAGTCTGATCTCGGCGGGGAGCAGAGTGCCCCAGGCCGGAGTCAGAGCTCGGCGGTGGAAGTTCGGCGGAGGAGACACGCACCGGGGAGGAGATGGTCTTCTCCGGGCTGCTGAGGTCAATGGACCGTTCTGGAGGAGAGGCTCTGGCGGGGCTGCCGAGGTTAACCTCGACCTCGGTTGTCTGAGCTTCAACCACTGGAGGCAGTGGTGAATGTATCGAGCTATGGCTCTGTTTGATCTGCCGAGCCGGGCTAGACGAAAAAGAAAAGATTAAGTTAGAGTAAAAAACTTAACCTCGGAACAGCGTGAAAGGTAAAAAGGAGCAAGGTGACTTACGCATCTTCTCCACGGGGCCTCGCTTCTTGTGCCTCGCCGAGGTCTTCTTGGCACGCTTGGCTTTGGGCGCCGCAGTCTCCGAGGTCTTGGAAGCCTCGGCATCCGAGGTACCAGGTCCTGAGCGCTTCCGGGAAGCTGCAGACGCTGGATGAAAGTTCTTATATGTTGGAGGAGCATATGAAATGGAATAACGTTGACAGGTTCCAGAATTTGGCAATCGTCATCGTCATCATCGGGCCAATCCTGGATGGACGACGAACTGGTGGGCGGTGCGAGGTGAAACCACGAGTCTTACCCGAGGTGGCCTTGGGAATGGGGAGGTGATCCTCATTGTCCGGATCTTCAACCTCGGCGGCGGCCGGGATAGGCAGGTCGGGAGTCCACTCCTTAGAAGAAAGGGGGCCATCCTCGATTTCCTGTCGAGTGAACTTCTGCAGAGGTGGCAAGTAAAACCGAGTTAGCACAAGATCAATACAAGGTCGGGGTGAAAATGAAACCGAGGAATATTATACGTCGGGTAAAGTACACTTACTTGAGCTGGAAGGTGATCTCGGTCATAGGGCTTGACACCCCATTTCCACTTATCGGGCATGGTGGTCTTGGCGATGGCCGGATGCGCCTCTTCACCTCGGAGTCATCAAGTTCAAAGGTGCTGTGCGAGTGGGGTCGTAGCGGCCACTCATGTGGCAGATCTTATGGGCCCGCGCTTGTAAAGGGCTAACTCGGCGGGTGATCATGGTGCGCAAGATGTCATCTGCCCCCAGCTTTTCTCCTGGAGGACATCATGGTTTGGTGGATCAGAAGAACCTCGGGAGCGTCGGGTGCAGGCTCATAATCCCAGTTGAGTTGGGCAGCGGGGGTTCCAATGGTGAACTCCGGCAAATTGATGAGATCTTCGGTGCCCGGGTTCTTCACATAAAGAAGGAGCGTTGCCATTTGCGGCAGGAGTCCAGGCCCTGATCCGAGGAAACTCAGAAAGGCGCCGAGGTGAAATCGAGGCCGCCCCGCAAGCGGTCATCTCCTTGTCCACGACCTTCTTGTTCGGGACACTTTGCTTCTTCAGCTGGAAGTACTTGGCCCAGGACTCGATGCTTGGCCATAATCCGAGGTAACCCTCGGAAAAGGTCGCGTAGGCCGAAAGTTGGAGGATGGCATTGGCGGGCAGGTGGTGTGGTTGTAGCCCAAATTTGTCCAAGAAATCCCGGAAGAATTTCCCGGCCGGGAGCCCGAACCACGTTCGAAGTGATCCAGGAAGACGACCCGCTCCCCGGATTCCACCTCGGGTTCGATATCTTCTTTCTTCGGAACCGGCAGATGAGTTTAGCCGGGATCCGCCGTGAATCTCGGAGCCATTTGATGTCGACCTCCGTGACATCGGATCCCTCCCAGCTACCTCGTTCTCCAGGTGCTCCTTCCTCGGCGGGATCCGAGGCAGAAGACATGTTGACGCTTTCCTGCAGAAGAGGGAGGTTCAACCGGGGTAAGTACCTCGGACAGTTCAGGATAGCCGGGGTAAATACCTCGGATCATTCAAGACAGCCGGCTAAAGGATTTAGGCGGGAAACATGTTTCTACCACTGCGAGATACTAGCAAAGATCTACCGTGAGCTAAAAAGGGAAATAAAATCGAGTTCATCAAGGGGCAAACCTAAGAGGACAGCACGGTGGATGTATCTGAAACAAATCTAGTGAGATTTAAATGTACTAAAAGGGCTCGAGGGGATCATCTAGTTCATCAAGGTCTTAGGGTTCATCAGGATCCTCGAGTTCATCGAAGGATGAACTCATCCACGGCAATGGAGGGGAAGCGAGAACTCACCGGTGAGTACTCGAAGATCGAGGTTTGATGGCGAGTCGAGGGTGGCGCGAAGGATCGACGGCGGAGTGGCGGCGCAAGGCGCGGTGCGCGTTTCCGGCGAGAAGCTTCGAGACGGCGAGGTCGCAGCGGCGAGTGCTCGACGGCGGCGCTGGAGGCAGAGGCAGAGGGCACGGAGCAGTGGGCGAGTGGGGAAGAAGAAGAAGAAGTTACCCCTGGGCCCCTATTTATAAGCCGCGTGCGGTAACGTGCGGTAACTGCGCACTACCGCGCGGTTACCGGGAAGGCGCGGGATCGTGTGCGGGTGAGCGCACGGTTGCGGGTTGGTGGCCGCACGATCGGCCACATCGTGGGCCGCAGAGATGGCAACCGCCAGCCTCGGATTTCCTGTGCTGGTCAGCGCGAGAATCGAGGGTCGTGGGCGGTCAAGTTGGTCTCGCACTCGAGTGCGCGTGTGCACTGTTTGGTGGGTCCGGCTGACGAAGGCGGCGTGTGGTCAGGACCTGTCTTTCAAAGGTTCGGATTTCGAGGTCCGGGCAGAGATTCTTCGCCACGTGCCTCGGAAGATCTTGAGGCAAGATTGTGCTGAGTCAAACAGCTCGGAAAGTTCAGATTGCAGATCAACCTCGGATTAGATTAGGTCTGTGGGAAGTACCTCGGCGGAGCTATATTTGAGGTCGGTTTTAGAGGTGGTGCCTTGCTTATTTTGAACCTGCTACGGCCCTCCATCCGAGGTCGTAGGACCGCACCAGCTTCGGGGACTAATGTCGGGGGGCTACCCCCGGGTAGGGTCAAGGCTTGGCATAAAGATGAGTTTAAAGATATGCCGAGGTACGGAAAGGGCCGACCTGCTTGGGCCTGGGAGTGTCCGAGCTTCATCTTGACCTGGAGGATATAAAGGCCGACCTATCTTGGCCCAGAGGGTCCGAGGTATCCCGTTGGCCTGGGCCGAGGTTCACTGTCCGAGCTATGTTCAGCCGACCTAACTACCTCGGTGCTATGGTTTGTATGTGGTGAGCAGGAGAAGCTGTTGGAAGGAAGTAAGATCCGACCTGGTAAAGATCTTAAGCGCAAGACCCGAGGTACGGAGCCCGTCACATCCGTGCCGAGCTAACCGAGGCAAGAGGCTGTAGGTCGGGCAGGAGTCAATGCTCCTGTCACTTCCTGCCTGGTACAAGAGCGCCTGACGCGGGAGCGTCTGTCACGGAGCCTGGCAGAGGCGTGCCCCGGGTTCGGCGGGGCAGCACGTCTCTGACCGCTGACCACGCGAGATCTGGGAAAAGGCTACGAGGTAGCTCTGCCAGGCCACGTCCTGTCTCGTCAGAGGGACATGCTAGTTCTGCCGTTAGGCAGCAGGAGATGGGCAGGCCACGTCTTGTCCCTGACAGAGGTACGGTGGTGACCGGTGCAGAGGCATGGCAACAGTGTTCAGCGAGGGGCACAACGGTAACTCGGCTGGCCTATATAGTGGGCTTCACCCCCCTCCTGCTTGAGGGACGGACAGATCGATCGACAGAGGAAGAGAGAGAGAAAGGAACCTCGGAAACCCCAAACACCTCGGAGTGCCTTCTTCCTCCCGTGTAGCTCCATCTTTTACCTCAAGTTCTCACCATTGTATCATCATACAGCTCGAGGAGCAGCTTGTACTTGTCACTTTGAGCTATACACTGAGTAGGATAGTGCTGCAGTAGGGGTGTTACCTCCACAAGAGGGCCCCGAAGCAGGGTACATCGTGGTGTGCTTTGTGTTCTTGGTTTCTTGTTTCTCGTTCGGTTCTTGCGGTTTCTTGCGTGTTCTTGCTTGTGCACTTCTTGAGTGCATAAACCCTCCCCGGATTCCCCCAACGACCATTCGGCCCCATCTTAGCCATACCTATGGCATCTGCCGTGATCCCACCACGACAGTTGGCGCCCACCGTGGGGCAGATTGAGGCGTTGGAGGGAGTTTACATCCGGACGGGCTCAGGCGAGCGTGTTCTTTCCGGGCTTATCGCCAAGATCGGTGAGTTCACCTTCATCAGCGACAACGCGGGGTGTTTCGCCGGCAAGCCCTTCCCCGAGCATGGCTTCACCATGATGCTGGCAGCTTCGTCACCTACGTTGCTGTCGAGGTTGTTCGCGGTACCCGGAGCAGGTGCTCGTGGACGACGAAACTCCTCTCCTCGCGGCTTTAGGTCGGCGTATCACTCGCCCCGAGAGCTGCGTGGAGGTGATGATGACGGTCCGGTTGATGCCGCTGGCAAAGTAGATGCCAGCAAATCCAAGGCGGCCGAGGTTGCTAAGGTGAGATCTGCAAAGCCCAGGCTAGAGAAAGAGTTGCCTGGCACCCCCGAGCTGCAGGGCCGAGGTGCGACCCTGGTAGAGATAGTGGAGACACTGGCAGACCCAGTAAATCCAGGAGTGGATGTAGTGGTGACTGTGGCCGACCTAGAGGCAAAGCGTGTCCTGTTGCAAAAGGAGGCTGTAGCAATGATGACAGCTAGAGATGAGTTCAATAGAGATCTGCGTGAGTACAATGCAGCGAATGGCTTCACCCCGGTAGCAGTTGATACAAATAGGGGAGCCGAGGTGCGGCAGAGAGGCAAGGGGCTCAATGATGAGATAAACAGGGAGGCTCGACCTACCACCTCGGCTAGGAGTGAGAGTCGCGTGTCGACTGGAAGGCCGGTATATAGTTCCCCTGCTAAGAACCTCAGAGCTGCCGAGGCAGGCAGGGCCGAGCTATCCGGGTTGACTGGAGATGCATGGCGTGCGCAGCAGAAGCGAGTCAATGAATTAGTGTATGTAGCTAACCAGCAGAATGAGGCTCTCCGCAGAGCATATGCCGGGGCTGGTGATTCGAGATGGTTTATTCAGCTAGGCCAGTTAGTCAGGTGTCCAAGGGGCAAGCCTCGTCTCCACTCGTCGGAGGAGCCGATCGAGCCCGGAGTGTCACCTCGGGTCAGAACAAGCAGCTGCAGATGTATGATCCGTGTTAGCAGCAAAGCAGAAGGTGGGCCAGGGCAATGCTAGCCGAGCTAAGGGAAACCCCGGCCCAGGTAATGCAAGCCGAGCTAAGGGTAACTCCGGTCAGGGAAATCAGAATGGCGGGCAAGCAGCGTCGGCTGGCCGAGGTAAACCACCTCCGCCCCCGAGGTATCAGCAACAACCCGGCCGCAGGGGCAATATCAGCGAGAGCCGGAGTATGTTCAGCAACCTCAGAATGTCGGTCAAGGCGATGACCGATATGATGATGGAGACTCGGCCATGGCGCGAGCTGGATACCACAGAGTGGATGGGGCGTTGGGACCTCGGATAGGAGTCGGATGTTAGCTCCAGGCGATGTTCGTAACAAGCTGGATAGAATCTACTTGTCCGAGCAACTGGAGGAGGAAGGCCCTCCTGGTCCGGCGTGTTTTGGACCTCGGATCATGAAGGAGCCACCACCGCCAGTATCTCAGTTCCAGTTAGGTCGGAACACCAAGCCATACAACGGGAGCACCAAGCCACAAGATTGGCTGACAGATTATGTATCCTCGGTGCACATAGCGGGGGGCAATCGCCGATGGGCGGTCCGGTATCTCCCGCACATGTTGGAAGGTCCAGCTCGGATCTGGCTGAATAATTTGCCGGAGTATAGTATCAACTCCTGGATAGACTTGGAGCTGGCGTTTAACAGCAACTTTGCTAGTACATACAAGAGGCCAAACCGACCTCAGCTCCTGGCAGCATGTAAGCAAGATGATCATGAAACTGACCGAGAATTCTTAACTCGGTGGAGCAATGTTCGGAATTCCTGTGAAGGAGTTGTAGAGGCACAGGCCATTTCCTGGTTTGCAGATGGTTGTCGACATGGCAGCATGCTGTGGCAGAGGCTCCAAAGAGATATGCCGAAATCCCTAGCAGAAACAATCCGGATTGCAGATTCTTATGCTCTGGGTGATCCGATGCAGCCAGCAGCAGAGGCAGTGGCACGTAACAGAAGGAGGGAGCCAATAAACAACCGGCTCGGACCAAGGTGTAATGACCGCCAAGAGTTCGGACAAAAGAGGAGGGAGCCGGACTACCCATACACCTCGAACCAAGTTGCAGCGGTGAACCCGGATCAGCCCGGAGCTGGAGGTGTCCAGAGGCCGAAAATCAATGGTCCGGCATTTAGTCCGAACCCGGAGCCACCCTTGACTTATGAATCAATGATAGATGGTCCTTGCTGTTACCATACGACCGACCCGCGCAAGCCAGCCAACCATTCAACCCGGCAGTGCAGCTGGAACCGCAGAATCAGAAGAAGGGGCGAAGGCCGGAGGAAACAGAGCAGGACCACCTCAGAGATTTCAGCCGAGGCCCACCCAAATCTGTCCGGAGCAAATGTTACCCCGATAACCACTGCACCTCCTCCGAGGCCTGCAGCAGCAAGGCCCGTGAATGTTGTGAATGTCCGAGGTAATAACAACAATAATGGTGCCGGACCAAGTCAGCAGTATGAATACCCCGGAAATGACTATAGAGAGGCTCATGCGAGCTATGTGGTCTTTGTGACCGAGCCAACTGACAAGAAGAGCGTGCAGAGGCGTGCCATGGAGGTGAATGCAGTAATGCCGGTGGTGCCGACCTATATGAACTGGTCTGAGCAGGAGATCACTTGGAGCAGGAAAGACACACCTCGGATCATGCCGAGCCCTGGAAAGTATGCCCTGGTGGTAGATCCGACGTTGTGTGGGCCTAAACAATGTGAGGTTTACCCGAGTTCTGGTGGACAATGGCAGTGCCATCAACATCATGTACCGAGACACAATGGTGAAATTGGGCATATCGCCAAATCAGTTGATGCCAAGCAGTTGTACTTTTCATGGGATTGTGCCTGGCGTTTCCTGTGCACCCATGGGCAAGATATGGGTGGATGTAGCATTTGGAACCAAGGATAATTGCCGAGTTGAGAGTATCGAGTTCGAGGTGGTGGACTTGGAGAGTGCATACCATGCATTGCTTGGAAGGCCGGCTCTGGCCAAGTTCATGATTTCCACCCATGTTGCATACCTGAAGATGAAAATGCCAGGGCCTAATGGGATCATATCCATCTCGGGTGACTACAAGCGAGCCATTCAGTGTGCCTCGGCGGGGTCTAATCTGGCCGAGTCTTTGGTGATCGCAGCTGAGAAGAAGAAGCTGCATCAAGTGGTGGCAATGGCGCAGTCAACACAGCTCGGCATGTCCGGACTGATGAGCCCGGACTCAACTGCAGCATTCGAGGTGCCCAAGGAGACCAAGAAGATCCCCATTGACCCGGAGCACCCAGAGCATATGGCCATCATTGGGACCGGGCTGGGCGAGAAATAGGAAGGCGAGCTCTGTCACTTCCTCCGTGAGAATCGGGATATCTTTGCATGGTCGGCTAAGGACCTGCCTGGTGTTCCGAGGGAGTTGGCAGAGCACTCTTTATTTGTCAGGCCAGAGGTGAAACCGGTGAGGCAACCGACCCGTCGTCTCTCAGACGACCGAAGACAAGTGGTGCTGGACGAGCTGGCTAAGTTGCTTGCAGCCGGGTTCATTATGGAGGTGCTGCACCCGGACTGGATATCCAATCCGGTCTTGGTGGAAAAGAAGAAAGACGAGCCAGCCGTGGTCAAGGTGTGGCGCATGTGCATTGACTTCACTAACCTCAACAAGGCGTGCCCGAAAGATCCGTTTCCATTACCTCGGATTGATCAAGTGATTGATTCCACTGCTGGTTGTGAACTGTTGTCTTTTATCGATGCGTACTCTGGTTTTCACCAGATACCACTGAACCCGAAGGATCAAATAAAGACTGCTTTTATTACCCCGTATGGGGCGTATTGCTATCGTGTCATGTGTTTTGGTCTGAGAAATGCCGGGGCAACTTATCAGAGGTGTATGCAGAAATGCCTGCACTCTCAAATGGGCAAAAATGTGCAAGTGTATGTCGATGATATCGTCATCAAAACTAAGGAGAAACGTACTCTCCTCGAGGATCTCGAGGAGACATTTGTGAATTTGAGAAAATATCGGTTGAAGCTTAACCCGGACAAGTGCACCTTTGGTGTCCCGGCTGGAAAGTTGCTCGGATTCCTGGTGTCTAGCCGAGGTATCGAGGTTAACCCGGCCAAGATCCGAGCTATTGAGAACATGAAGTTACCGAAGTGTTTGAAAGATGTGCAGAAATTCACAGGGTGCCTAGCCTCGTTGAGCCGATTTGTAGGTCGGCTAGGAGAAAAAGCCTTACCTTTGTACCAGCTCATGAAGAAAAGTACCGGGTTTACATGGACCCCGCAGGCCGACGTGGCGTTCAATGAGCTGAAAAAGATGTTGTCCACTGCCCGGTGTTGGCGTCACCATTGCACAATGAGCCGATGTTACTTTACATTGCGGCCACAAACCGAGTTGTAAGTGTGGCAGTGGTGGTGGAGCGCGAAGAAGGTGGCAGGTCGGTGCAGAGACCGGTGTATTACTTGAGCGAGGTGATCTCTACCTCGAAGCAGAATTACCCTCACTACCAGAAGATGACGTATGGTGTCTACCTGGCGGTCAAGAAGTTGAAGCATTATTTCCAGGAGCATCCCATGACGGTGGTGTGCGAAGCTCCAATCTCGGAGATCATCGGGTGCAAAGATGCAACTGGCCGAGTTGCCAAATGGGCGATTGAGGTGTCTCCATATGCACCACATTATGAGAGAAGAGATGCAATTAAATCCCAGGCGTTGCCGGACTTCTTTTGTGATTGGGCCGAGATGCAGTATGAGCCACCCAGGCCGGACTATAATTATTGGAAAATGCATTTTGATGGGTCCAAGACAAAGATCGGGCTGGGGGCTGGAATAGTCCTCACCTCGCCGAAGCGAGATCAGTTGAAATACGTGCTGCAGATTCATTTCTCAGCATCAAACAATGTGGCGGAGTATGAGGCCTTAATCCATGGACTCAATGTGGCGAAGGAGATCCCCCTCAAACTGGAATTTTCACGGTTTTCTTTCACCGTGAAATTGCTGCACATCAAGTCCTTCTACCGGATCAGCAACGTTGCTGTCGGGGGGCTACCCCCGGGTAGGGTCAAGGCTTGGCATAAAGATGAGTTTAAAGATATGCCGAGGTACGGAAAGGGCCGACCTGCTTGGGCCTGGGAGTGTCCGAGCTTCATCTTGACCTGGAGGATATAAAGGCCGACCTATCTTGGCCCAGAGGGATCCGAGGTATCCCGTTGGCCTGGGCCGAGGTTCACTGTCCGAGCTATGTTCAGCCGACCTAACTACCTCGGTGCTATGGTTTGTATTGTGGGAGCAGGAGAAGCTGTTGGAAGGAAGTAAGATCCGACCTGGTAAAGATCTTAAGCGCGAGACCCGAGGTACGGAGCCCGTCACATCCGTGCCGAGCTAACTGAGGCAAGAGGCTGTAGGTCGGGCAGGAGTCAATGCTCCTGTCACTTCCTGCCTGGTACAAGAGCGCCTGACGCGGGAGCGTCTGTCACGGAGCCTGGCAGAGGCGTGCCCCGGGTTCGGCGGGCAGCACGTCTCTGACCGCTGACCACGCGAGATCTGGGAAAAGGCTACGAGGTAGCTCTGCCAGGCCACGTCCTGTCTCGGTCAGAGGGACATGCTAGTTCTGCCGTTAGGCAGCAGGAGATGGGCAGGCCACGTCTTGTCCCTGACAGAGGTACGGTGGTGACCGGTGCAGAGGCATGGCAACAGTGTTCAGCGAGGGGCACAACGGTAACTCGGCTGGCCTATATAGTGGGCTTCACCCCCCTCCTGCTTGAGGGACGGACAGATCGATCGACAGAGGAAGAGAGAGAGAAAGGAACCTCGGAAACCCGGAAACACCTCGGATATAGCTCGGAGTGCCTACTTCCTCCCGTGTAGCTCCATCTTTTACCTCAAGTTCTCACCATTGTATCATCATACAGCTCGAGGAGCAGCTTGTACTTGTCACTTTGAGCTGTACACTGAGTAGGATAGTGCTGCAGTAGGGGTGTTACCTCCGCAAGAGGCCCCGAAGCAGGGTACATCGTGGTGTGCTTTGTGTTCTTGGTTTCTTGTTCTCTCGTTCGGGTTCTTGCGGTTTCTTGCGTGTTCTTGCTTGTGCACTTCTTGAGTGCATAAACCCTCCCCGGATTCTCCCAACGACCATTCGGCCCCATCTTAGCCATACCTATGGCATCTGCCGTGATCCCACCACGACAGTTGCTTTCAACGCAATCCTGTAGTTTTTGATCATACAATTCCCAAACAGCACCATTCCTAAATCGTATGATGAAGCATTGAGTATAATAGAGGAGTTGGGGCTTGGTTATGTGTCGATCCACGTCTGCAAAAACAATTGTGTGCTGTTTCGGAAGGAGTATAAAGACGATGACAAGTGCCCGATATGTGATGCCTCTCGGTATAAGGATGCAGATGGGAGGAAGAGGATACCGGAGAAGGTTTTGAGACACTTTCCATTAATTCCGAGGCTGAAGAGGATATTTCTTTCGCCGAAAACGGCAAAGGAGGTACGGTGGCACAAGGACAAGCGGCAACCCGTGGATAATGAACTCAGTCATCCAGCTGATGGTGAAGCATGGAAAGATTTTGATAGGAAACACAAAGACTTTGCCGCAGATCCAAGAAACATAAGGCTTGGCATCGCCACGGATGGTTTTAATCCGTTCAATAACATGGCCAACTCCTACAGCATGTGGCCGGTGTTTGTGATGAACTACAACCTCCCACCATGGGCATGCATGGATCAATCGAACTTCAGGATGGTGTTGCTGATCCCGGGTCCAAAATCTCCGGGCAAGGATTTTGACGTCTTCTTAGAGCCCCTCGTGGAAGAATTGATGGAGCTATGGAAGGGTGTACGTATGCATGATGCCCTGAGTCTGGCTAAGTTCAATCTACGTGCAGCCATCATATGGTCCATCCATGATTTTCCGGGGCTGCACACACTCTTGGGGAGGATCACAGCGGGTTATCAGGCTTGTGTGCATTGTGACAAAAATCCTTGTTCGATGAAGATAAAGAACAAGATATGTTTTATTGGGCACCGCCGTTTCCTTGATCAAAACCATAAGTGGCGACGGAGCAAAGCTTTTAATGGCAAGACTGAAACCCGTGACAAGTCAACAGAGTTCACTAAAGAAGAGCTAGAGCAACAACTTGAGAAGGTGAGAGATGTTCGTCCAGGAAAGCTTCAGAAGAAAAGAAAGCGTGAGGATGGTCAATGTTGGAGCAGAAGGTCATCCTTGTGGGACCTTCCATACTATCCAGGCTTGAAGTTAAGGCACAATCTCGATGTTATGCACATCGAGAAAAATATTTTTGACAATTTGCTTGGAACATTTCTGAGCATCGAAGGCAGGACAAAGGATACGGTAAACTCCAAGCTTGATTTGGAAGACATGGGAATAAGAGAGGAGCTACATCTACAGCCTGTTGATAAGGAAGATGAAAATTCTTCTTATGAAATGCCGCAAGCATGGTACACAATGACTAAAGAACAAAAGATTGCATTTTGTGAGTTCATAAAGGTTGTGAAGTTTCCGGATGGCTACGCCGCGAACCTAGCAAGGTGTGTGTCTCCCGATGGATGCAAGCTTCAAGGGCTGAAGACCCATGACTGCCACATTCTCCTCCAAAGAATGCTACCAGTGGGCCTCCGAGGAATAATGGATAAGGAAATATATGAGGCTGTCGCTGAGCTTGGAAACTTCTTTCGAGAACTATGTTGCAAAACACTGAAGTTGGATGTTCTGCGAAGACTTCAAGATGAAATCCCGGTTATCCTTTGCAAGCTTGAGAGGATTTTCCCTCCGGCATTCTTCGACGTGATGGTCCATTTGGCCGTCCATCTACCAGAAGAGGCGATCCTTAGAGGCCCGGTCCATTATGGTTGGATGTTCCCTGTCGAAAGAAGGTTGCTTACAACTAAGCGCTTTGTGAGAAACATGGCTAGACCTGAAGGATCCATTGCCGAAGCATATATTGTGGATGAGTGCTTGACGTTCTGCTCTAGATATTTCGATGATGTGGACACAAGATTTAACAGGAAGGGCAGAAATAGGGCGCTTGAAAATTCACAAAGTCATGACTTGTCGGTTTTCAACCATAGTGCGAACTTCCTTGGAGCCTCGGAATACATGGAGGTTGGGGCTGAATATGAGAAGATGGTTTGGTACGTGTTGAGTAGCTGCGCGGAGGTTCAACCATATATCGAGTATGTATAATCCTCTATTTTTGGTTGGAGGGAACCTATTTGCTTGGAGGGAACCTATTTGCTTGGCCTAGTGTTCTAATCCTCTATTTTTTTTGGCATTGCAGGCTGTGTAAACAAGAGTTGAGGCAGCAAGATAGCCATATCAATGTCGACAAATGGCTTGTGAAGGGTTTTGCCAAATGGTTTATGAACCATGTGAGATTTTTAGCCTTTGAATCAGTTGTTGCATGTCTTTATTTATTTTTTTGGTTTGTGTGTTATTCATCCTAGATGTGTTTGTGCAGGTTGGAAAACTGTATGGCGAGAAGGAGGTCAGTGATGATCTGTTTGCCTTGGCTTGCCTCCCAGATAAGCGAGTGAGAGTGTACTCTGCGTGTATTGTTGGTGGTGTCCGATACCACACCGTTGATCGCGAGAAGAACAGGAAGACCCAGAATAGTGGAATCCTTACCGAGGGAACACATGATGGGGATGACATTGAGTTCTATGGTCAGCTTAGGAGGATAATAAGGTTGCAGTACAACTCCAGCGGAGGCGTTGATCGCTCGGTGGTCCTGTTTAGCTGTGATTGGTTTGATTTAGGTGGAAAGAAGAAGACAGGAGTCCGGGATGATGGATACTTCAAAAGCATAAACACTGGAAGGTGCTGGTACAAAAATGATCCCTTCATTCTAACAACGATGGCAACAAAAGTATTTTATATGCCAGACACCTTGTATCATGGAAATTGGCGAGTTGTGCAGAAATTTCAGCACAGGCATTTGTGGAGCGTGAAAGAAATTGAAACAGAAGAGGGTCCCGGAGTTCGTGATCTGGCATACCAGGACGATGAGTCAACGGAAGTTCCGGTGCAACCTAAAGAAAGCAATGTGCAAACCAGGCTACGAAGGGACCGTGAACGTGTGTTGGTTGATGCTGCAGTAGTAGAAAGAAGTAAGAAGAGAAGGAAGGAAGTGGTGGATGTGCATGAAAGCGAGGATGAGGATGAAACGATGCTGCAATATCATAGCGACGATGACGATGAGAGGGCTGGGCATAGAAATCCTGGTTTTGATCTCGATGATGAGTAGTTAGGTAAATTATATCTTATATGTTCATTTCTGCATGTTCTGCTCATCTTTTGTTCACATGATTCATTTTGTTGCAGGCCTGAGGCATTTGGATGAAGATGAGGGCTGGGCATAGAAGTTTGCTGTTGTTACTGAAGTTCCTTTCCTGATGCATTTGACACAAGGTTGTTGCTGTACCTGATGCGTGTACCTGATGCTTGTACCAGATGGATGTGTGTGCAACTTGTAATGGATTTTTTTAGGATTTGGAACTTCATTGAATTTGTGCATGTAATCCAGTATGTGTTTCACTGAATGACAGTGTTGTTTCACTGAATTTACCTGATGTTTATTACCTCTATGAATTTTCCTGATGTTTCACTGAATGACAGTGTAACTGAACGACAGTGTTGTTCTGAACTTTCGCTGAAAAATGCAAAAAATGGGGTGGCCTGGGAGTCGAACCCAGGACCTGTAGTTTGTACGAGTTGATGTCTTGCCATTGAGTTAGATAAGTGATCTTGTGTGGATTCACTATCCAAGTCATTTTATACATAGTTTTATATTTTCGAAAAAGTTAGCAGAAGTGATTCTGTCAACACACGAGGCACCAGATCTTGTTTCACAAACATAAAAGCTGATGCAATATCAACACACAAGCTAATTGACCACACAAGAAATGATCAACAGAATAAACTAGATTACCACACCAAATAGATGTTCAGATTCACACAACCTTACATGTTCAGATTCATTACATGCCACATTACTACAAGACCAACTAGATTACCACACCAAATAGATCACCAAAAGCAGCCATAGTTCATGCTTCAGACTCAGCTTCAGACCAACTAGATTTTCTTAACAATCACCTGCATGTCACCATCATCACCTCTTGCAAAGTTCTGAAACCAGAACATGGCAAGATCACCCACTTCAAAGTTCAGACCCCTGGTTACAGATAGCCACATGGATGTCATTATCGCTTGCTTGCCGCCTTCTCCAATCTTCATCCGAACTCGATCCATTTTCTCATTGTAGGAGACATTCACATACGTTGCTTTTTTTGTAAGTCTTCTGAGGTAGTTATTTGTGTACTCTTTGTTGAAACACTAGCAAAGATATGGAAGTCAATTAGAACAGAAACACTAGCAAAGAAATACTGCAAATAAGAGGCTGAGCATATATTACCATCTTGCCTTTGAAGTCGGCAAGGTGTGCCATTTGCATCCTGCAAATATAAAATGGTGTCTTTGGTTTGTTTTCAGCACAAAATTCCTTCAGAACTGCCTTTTGACCTTCATTCAAGTGGACTTGGCTGGGAAACACACAGAAGTTGTCCAGAACACTATCCAAAGTGGCGTCGTAGCAGTAGTGCATGCGGCACATGCTCCAGTCGAACACCTTGACGGTGAGCAAGTTGGCTCCATCGTAAGTGAAGACGAGGAGATAGCCTACCTGCAGGCTGTAAGAGTGGCCGAACCTCTCCCAGCCACGCCGGAGGTAAATGCGGTTATCCCCCTCAAACAACACCTCGACGTCCCACAGGTTGCGAGGCTCATCGTCCACCTCACGCAGCTTCAATTCACGGGGCACAAGGGTGTCAAGCATCTCCGCAAACTTGTTAGGTAGACTCTGCAAGGATCGAGCAGAGTTTAGAGATAAACTGACCAAGCTGCAGATTATCAAAGTGCAGAAACACCGTCGAATACAGTACCAGTTTGTCTAAGGAGGAGGTTTCTAGTATGAACACGAAGAATTTGTCCGGGCAGATATCCGGATTGGGGTTGTCGTAGTGGTAGTGCCTGCGGCACAAGGTCGGGTCAAACACCTTGACGGTGAGCTCGTCCACGCCGTTGTACGTGAAGAACAGAAAATGGCCGAACTTCAGGCCGTAAGAACGGGCAAACCGCTCCCAGCCACGCCGGAGGAAAATGCGGCCATCCCCCTCAAACACCACCTCGACGTCCCACAGGTTGCGAGGCTCATCGTCCACCTCACGCAGCTTCAATACACAGGGCTCATGGCCGTCCACCTCACGCAGCCTCGCAAACTTGTCTGGCAGACTCTGCAGCAAAGGATTGAGCAGAGTTTAGTTAGACTGACAAAGAAAAACAGTTTGGCAGCCTCTGCAGCAAAGGATCGAGCAAACTTGTCTACCGTACCTGTTTGTCCAAGGAGGTTCCTTGTATGATCGCGAAGAACTCGAAGTCCATCGTAGCAAACCCGCCTGTTCTGCATCCAACAAATATGCAGGTACTAATCAGCCAACCAAACAACCAGCAAAGCTTGCAAATCTCTGGAACCAATCAATACAGTCTAGGTTTAGGTTCAGTTAGCTTTAGTGTCATTTTCTTCAGTTAGCTTTAGTGTCATTTTCTTCAGTTAGCTTTAGTGTCATTTTCTACAGTTAGTTTTCCGTCAGAGTGTAGGCTCCAAGTTGCGGATCGTGGATGTTGTGGATCGTGGATGTTACCAGCAGTGCATGTTGAAATAACTAGGGCACGAACGTTGTGGATCGTGGAAAACAACAGAGATGGAAAACAGAAAAGTCGCAAGTCGTGCTCTTGTAGGTCGCAAGTAGCTAGATTAGGGACATCAGTGCAGCGGCGCGGCCGATGCCAAGAGCCGCCGGCCAGAACCGACAACGCCAAGAGCGGCGGATCTGCAGAGCAGGGGATACCTAACCCTAACGTTGATACACAGAGCAGGGGAGCAGGGTAGGAGGTGAATCCTTACCCAGAAGGGCGACCGGATCCGCGGGGGCGACGGGTTCCTCCGCCGGCGAGCAGCTCGAGCGCGACGTAGAAGGGGAGAGTGGTGGAGACGGGGAGTGCTCAATTTGGGAAATTTTGAGACGGGGAGACAGGAGTGCTCAATATGGGACTGGGAGTCACAGTCACCGACGTGTAGGACCAGGTGAAGCCTTATTTAGTTGTAATAACAAAAGAAAAAGAAAATGACAGAGTATTGGTCTATTTACAAATTTAAATTTCTGTTTTAGAAAAGAAAAATAGTACATATCATGTGTTACAAAATACGGCGTGTTGCTCTCCATAACATTCTATTTTAGTAATGACGTTATATTGCTAAAAAAACACTTTCCATTTTTTTTATTTTCTAAGTGTCGAAAACATAGTTTTTTGTGAAGCAGATACCGAGAATATCGGGCAAAATGGCACCGCTCAATTTCTGACTCAAAGTAGACCACATATTACGGACAATCACCGAAAAGTATGCATTTCAGAGATTTCTACCTATTTCAATCAATTAAAACTGTTTCCTGCCGATCCAGCTGGAAACGGCTAGAATTTGAACTACGGGTGCTACATAGTTTGCCCACTATTTTTCCCAAAAATCATTTTTAGATTCACAAGTGTCTATTTCATCAGAGATCCACCAAAAAACCCGCATGATTCAATCCCTAGACACGAACGGTCACGACGGTGACTTCGACTAGATTTTGAAATCACCATACAAAATTCATAAAAAATCAAAATAATAGGAAACCTTCGCGTAGCGTCATCTTATGTGACATAGTTAACCGAAAAAATATAAACTTGCAATTCGGAAGTTTTCGTGAAAAAGTGTTCTCATAAACAAGCTACCATGAACAAAGATCTATGGCTTTCATGCCAAACTACCAATGTTATGGCCACAATCATAATATAGTTTGTTCAAATATGCCCAAATTTGGCACATGTGTGCACAATGGGATGGCGAACAATGTTGCCGACCAAAGATTTCAACATGCTTCACAAAAAAATTCACTTTTCATTTTCTAAGTGTCGAAAACATAGTTTTTTGTGAAGCGGCTACAGAGAATATCGAGCAAAATGGCACCGCTCAATTTCTGACTCAAAGTAGACCACATATTACGGACAATCACCGAAAAGTATGCATTTCAGAGATTTCTACCTATTTCAATCAATTAAAACTGTTTCCTGCCGATTCAGCCGGAAACGGCTAGAATTTGAACTACAGGTGCTACATAGTTTGCCCACTATTTTTCCCAAAAATCATTTTTAGATTCACAAGTGTCTATTTCATCAGAGATCCACCAAAAAATCCGCATGATTCAATCCCTAGACACGAACGGTCACGACGGTGACTTCGACTAGATTTTGAAATCACCATACGAAATTCATAAAAAAACAAAAAAATGGGAAACCTTCGCGTAGCGTCATCTTATGTGACATAGTTAACCGAAAAAAAATATAAACTTGCAATTCGGAAGTTTTCGTGAAAAAGTGTTCTCATAAACAAACTACCATGAACGAAGATCTATGGCTTCCATGCCAAACTACCAATGTTATGGCCACAATCATAATATAGTTTGTTCAAATATGCCCAAATTTGGCACATTTGTGCACAATGGGATGGCGAACAATGTTGCCGACCAAAGATTTCAACATGCTTCACAAAAACATCCACTTTTCATTTTCTAAGTGTCGAAAACATAGTTTTTTGTGAAGCGGCTACAGAAAATATCGAGCAAAATGGCACCGCTCAATTTCTGACTCAAAGTAGACCACATATTACGGACAATCACCGAAAAGTATGCATTTCAGAGATTTCTACCTATTTCAATCAATTAAAACTGTTTCCTGCCGATTCAGCTGGAAACGGCTAGAATTTGAACTACGGGTGCTACATAGTTTGCCCACTATTTTTCCCAAAAATCATTTTTAGATTCACAAGTGTCTATTTCATCAGAGATCCATCAAAAAACCCGCATGATTCAATCCCTAGACATGAACGGTCACGACGGTGACTTCGACTAGATTTTAAAATCACCATACGAAATTCATAAAAAATCAAAAAAAATAGGAGACCTTCGCGTAGCGTCATCTTATGTGACATAGTTAATCGAAAAAATATAAACTTGCAATTCGGAAGTTTTCGTGAAAAAGTGTTCTCATAAACAAGCTACCATGAACGAAGATCTATGGCTTTCATGCCAAACTACCAATGTTATGGCCACAATCATAATATAGTTTGTTCAAATATGCCCAAATTTGGCACATGTGTGCACAATGGGATGGCGAACAATGTTGCTGACCAAAGATTTCAACATGCTTCACAAAAAAATCCACTTTTCATTTTCTAAGTGTCGAAAACATAGTTTTTTGTGATGCTGCTACAGAAAATATCGAGCAAAATGGCACCGCTCAATTTCTGACTCAAAGTAGACCACCTATTACGGACAATCACCGAAAAGTATGCATTTCAGAGATTTCTACCTATTTCAATCAATTAAAACTGTTTCCTGCCGATTCAGCTGGAAACGGCTAGAATTTGAACTACAGGTGTTACATAGTTTGCCCACTATTTTTCCCAAAAATCATTTTTAGATTCACAAGTGTCTATTTCATCAGAGATCCACCAAAAAATCCGCATGATTCAATCCCTAGACACAAACGGTCACGACGGTGACTTCGACTAGATTTTGAAATCACCATACAAAATTCATAAAAAATCAAAAAAAATGGGAAAACTTCGCGTAGCGTCATCTTATGTGAAATAGTTTGTACACTATTTCAATTAATACACACACTATACATTATTGCACACTTTAATTATATTTAGTTTGTACAATAAACCCTTAAAATGACAAAGCTAAATTTCCCTCCCATTTTCCATCTAAAACCACCAATTTCCCTCCCACTTTCCCTCCCTCCCGCCGAATTTTGGCGCAACATTCCCTCCGTCTGAAATTTCGCTGAAATGACAGAAACGACCCACAAAAGTGAAAAAGCTTGGGGTATTTCCGTAAAATCCCACCCACACACGCCATTCCTATCTACCCACGCATCTCCTCGTCCCCATCCACAATTCCCCAATTCCCACCGACGAACCCTAGCTCCTCCCTTCCCGGCCGCCGCACCGCCGAGCTTGCCGCCGCCCGGAGCCTCGTCCTCGTCGAGCAGAGCATGGGGATGAGGTCACCACTCCGTCCTCGTCGTCCGCGCTGAAGCCCGGAAGCCGCTGCCGCCAAGAACTTCTTCATCCACGCCGCCGCCAAGGACTTCTTCATCCACGCCACCGAGGAGTTCAAGGTCCCGCCCCAGACCAGCGCAATCATCACCAACGGTACGCCCGCGCGCCCCCCCCCCCCCCCCCCCCCTGCGCGCTACGCCGCGTCCCCTCTCGTAGGGACAGGACGGGACGGGACGTCTATCGTTTGGTCGAGATCGTGGGTTTTTGGTTCTTGTTCTGCGGGTTAGGGCTCTCCTGAGACGATTTGATGAGTCGTGAGGGTCTAGCGGGCTGTGATTTTACTGGGAAGCGAAATAATCCGTAGTTTTCTTCTCCGCTAATCCTTTCGTTTGTGTATTTTATCTGCGTGCTGAAACGATTGATTGCTTAGAAATATAGGTGTGCTATAGGTGTGCAAGGATAAACGATGTATTCTCTCTGCTTATTTGAGCCTATCAAAGACAAAAATCTAGGTCAGCGTGCAAGGATAAAGGATGTATTCTCTCTGCTTTTTTTTTGTGCTTTGTGGAAAACATGAGGTATAGTTTCGAACGTTAGTTTTGCCTATTGGTGGATGGTGTTGAGGGTAACATACTAACTCGAGACTTTAATTTGTCATTTGATTGTGAGCTGTGAAGCTTGTGACCTGCTTCAGATGGTCAGAGCAGAAAAGTGTTGGTTCATTATTGTTTTGCTTGCTTGTTTGACATACAGAGTGTTGGCACACTGTTTTTTCCATAGAAATAGTGGTGTTACTTGACTATGTTAGTTGTCTAGGTTATACAAGATCGATTGAATTGCTTGACTATGTTCTGGCTGTATAGTAGTGATTTTTTAGTCCACCTATGCTGCATGTAGTTCTGTTGGTTGGGATGCCAAGTAGTAGTAATGTGATGGTGCTAGATTTATATAGTACTGATTTTTTTAATCCACCTTTGATCAATACTAGCTTGCTTGGTTATGTTACATGACATGCCAATTTATTTGCCTAGTTACTGGCCAATCCAGTACTTAATCAGTGGTGTGCTGCTTCCTGCTTGCCTTTCTAGCTAGTACTGCTATTGTCTTAGTGGGATGTCTTGCACTTATTTTCAGTTTGTAGTTATTTTGTTAATCCACATTGGTGCACTGCTAGCTTGCTTTGTTCTGTGGTGCATGATTGTTGACTAATTCTTGATATCTCTGAGTTCTACTTTATCAACTCCACTAATTCTTGTTCATTCTGTTTTGCAGCCCCTCCCCCCTCCAGATCAGCCATGACAAAGATGGCCAAGAAGAAGGTGTTTATTGGTATGCAACTTTTTCCTTGTGCTTATCCTGCTAGATTGTCTATGTATGCTCTGATGTGACCAGCCTATGTTTGAAACCTGGCTTATGTGTTGTTATTTGGTTATATTTTTGCTTGTGCTTGTTAGGGTACCAGGAATAAATAAAAGTAAAACATGATAGGATAACTAATTTGACCTGAATGGGTTAGTTGCTAATGAATTTGTTATACCCACTATCATGTTTCAAACAAGTAATTTGGTTGTTTGTTTGTGTTGTCTTGCTTCTCCATGCATTTCAACCAATCAAACTTACTACTACTTCATTTATTTCTTGAGAAGAAGCGCCTATGACCGAATATGAGAAGCTTAGGGCTGAAAACATGATGAGGAACAACCGCAGATTGCAGGAAATGGGCCTCAATGCATTAGTGTCCATGTTTAGGAAGAGAAGCAATGATCATGAAGGTAGTGCAGTTACTTGTGATGACTCAGCATCTGGCATAACTCAAGGTTCAGGTTCTGAGTATAGTCCTAAAGATGACGAAGTGAGCCAGCAAGATGAAAGTGATGACACCTCACTGAAGCAAGTAAAGGTGGGTGTGTGTGAGGGGGGGCGGATACTTTCTGTTTCATGTTTGTTTTAGATTCTGTGCAAACAATTTTTCTACTCATATAATCTAATGCAGTTGTCTTCTCTGTTTATACAAGGAACTGAAGGTAACTAGAAGAAAGAAGTGTGCTGTCAAGAAGAAAAGCAGCAGAAGGACAAGCTCACCTGCCTCAACACCATCAGCTGCGTCAACACCATCATCTGCCATGGCTCCAGGGAAAAGGGTGATGCCCCCACCTCAAGGAGCAACGAAAAGAATGCTACAAGGTCTTGAACCTGAAGATGCTCCCACTCGAGTCACTAGACAGAAGAAGGCGTTGGAAGAAAGCCCGCTGCTCAAGGATGGAGGAAGCCAGCCGCACAAGGATGGAAGAAGCGCAATGCACATGGATGAAGAAAGCGCAATGCACATGGACAAAGAAGGCGAAAGGCACATGGAAGAAGGCGAAATGCGCATGGACTCAAGCGACATGGTCACAAATAAGTCACTAACTGTTGCTGGCTTTTCTGAACAACAGGAGCAGCATACTATTGATAGAGGCAAGTTACTCCTGTGCCATTCCTTATTTTCCAATGTTTCCATGGGCAGACCATGCCATCTTACTAGTGTGTTATGTTTATCACTGCCAGTATGCATATATGACACTCTGCCATGTTTGCATGTGTTCTTTTTCAGATAATACTGCTGTGGCCATCAAAAAAAGAAGGGGAACAGGACTTGAAAGATTAACCAATGGATTGGGCAACAAGATTGCCATCGAAATTCCTGAAGGGCTGAAGCGCCCAGAGAAGCCTATTCAGGCTGCTAAGCTTGCATCAGAGGGTGGGTACATTGCAAGAAGCATGATGCCAGTCCATCCCCACTTCAAGGAGTTCAAAAAGGACCCTAAAGTTTTGGAGAACTTCATGGGAAAGTCGCTGTAAGCTCATTACTTTGTAGCTGAATGTCATCTTTTTGCTCTGGATACCTTACAATATGGTTCTGATCGTTTCTCATTGCATTGTTTGCTGTCTTGGTAGGCTAATTTCGTGATGGACACTACATCAGAGACTGTTCAGAAGACTTGCACAGATATCTTGAAGAAAGTATCAAAGAACAGACGCCACTTGATCAAGAAGAACTTCTTTGACAAAGTCCCAGCAAACGAAGTCAGCATCAAGTCCCCGGTGGAAGGCATGCCGGACAGTGAATGGCAAACTCTGGTAGCGCTGTGGTCTACCCCAAGACACAAAGTATTGTCTTGTTTATGCTTACTGTGATGTATCTGCTGTTCTTGCTTATATTTACTAGTGTTCTTGTTTTTACTTGCTCATTTATTAGTATGCATCATCATGTACCTGCTGTTCTAATTAGCAAATCATTTTTTCAATTGTAGAAAACTTGCGATAGTGCCAGGGCGAATCAAGAGAAAGTCAAGTTCCAGCAGAGGACTGGTTCTCGATGCTACCCGGCCCATATCTACGCCACGGTAAGAACGCTCATGCTTTTCAATTGACCTAAACAACTTCTGGGCAATACTAACTCATGTCACCTTTAATTCTTCATCTGCCCTTTGCATTAGTAGTTATTTTGTTAATTCACATCTGTTCAATTCTAACTTGCTGATTTTGTTACATGACATCCCAATTTATCTGCTTAGTTCTTGGCCTATTCAGTGCATGATGCATGTGGTTGATGATATTCTTCTTCTCATTGAGATATAAGTAGCAAGTGACTAGCAGTGTTGATGATACTCTTCTTGTCATTGAGATACGCAATTGATTCTATATTGCTGTTATGATTGTTGATTAATTCCTGCTATCTCTTACTTCTACTTTATCAACTTCTGTCTCCAAAGCTTATAGTCTGATTTTCGTCTTGATGCAAAAACTTTCAGAGGGAGAAGCATAAAGGTGAAAATTTGTCTGCGGTCGACTTGTTTAGGGCCACTCATGAGAACGATGAAAAAGGATTCTCCCGGATGTTCAGCAGGCTATCGTAAGTCACTTATGCTCTCAGTTGTTTGTACCCTTGTCAGTCTCAGCATTGATCTTCTAGTCTTCTGTAACTTGGAACACATTTCGTAACGAAACATTGACTGGATATTTTACCTTTTCTGCACCTTCTTTGTGTTTAGTTGTTGTCAACCTTGATGAATGATCTATCTTCTTTGACTAACTCACTAGATGCTTGATGTTTGATGATCTACAATTGCAGAGTGACATGGAAAGCATGTTGGCTATGCCGGCACGAGAAGGCGAACAACCAAAGTCTGATGTCGCTGTTGTTGCGGAAGTGCTTACCAAGAAATGCCCATCAAGCACATTTCTGAGGAATGTTGGTCTGGAAACCAATTCATCTAGGAGGAAGTTCAACAAGTCCGATCCTGCTATGGCTACACAGGTCATTGAGCTTCAGGGGAAACTTGAGAGGGAGCAAGTCCAAAATGAAGCAATGCGAGCAGAACTAGCTGAAATGAAGAGGAAGAGTGAAGAAGCTGAAGCCGCCCAAGCTGAACGCGACAAGCAGCATCAAATTCTGCCAAGAGGTCGGAGGACGCAGCAGATAAGTTGGCTCACTTGATGGCCTTGTTTGGAGCCAAGGCTGTCTGATACCCTGATGGTAAGTTATGACATAGTTGGATGTTTGTGATGGTCAAACAGATGGTGAACCTGGATGTTGGATAGAAGCTAAGTTTTTTGGTTGTAATCCTGATGGTACCTCAACATAGCTGGATGTTTTTGTGCTGAACCTGATGGTTAACTTGGATGTTATTGGTTGTAAACTTGATGTTTATGTGATGATGAACCTGGTCTGTGTTATGTGATGGTGTGTGCTGTGATAATTGAAATTCCTGGAACATGTGATATACTCAAATTTACTGGAATTCAATTGAATTTCGAATTCAAATAATTTCTAGATTTTAACCTGTTCAACTGGGCTTGGCCTATATGAATATTATTTTGGATTCGAATTTGGGCTAGCTCTAGCAACTGGGCTTGGCCCATATAGATGATCACTGTGCTGAATCCATTTTTCACGAAATAATTGGGCTGTAATATGAGGCCTCAGCCCAGAATCTATTCCGCAATAATCTATTTTTTTGAAAATATGGACCAAAAAAAGCCCAGAACCAGGAAAATAAAGTGGACCCTTAGAAGGCCAAGGCCCAGAAAGTAAAAGTGTGCTGGCCCATATAGAGAAGCAGTATGGACTGGGCTGATTCTGGTCTATGACCTTCTCATTTGGTCACAATTTCGCCACGTAGGATTGGCCACATTGGATCTGACGTGTCCTCACTAAGAGTGCATGACCAAAAAAAAATCGTCATAAATTTATGACCCTCTAATTTGGTCATAAACTTTATGACCATTTCACTAAGGAAAGTCATGATTGATCAAATAAGACGCTCAGTATGTGACCATCGATTTTTGGTCAAAGAAGGGTCACGAATGAATCTTTGTGACCTTTTAGTGACCAAAATAGAGGGTCAAGAGTTAGCATATTTCTTGTAGTGATTAAACTAGCCATACTTACACATGACTTTCCCTTTCGGGATGCCCCGAACACAGAGAACAAGAGATGAAAATACCTTACACCAATTCAATCTCACATTCTCTTACAAACTACAATATGTACAAGGTTAAGTAGAAGACTAGCTTCTAGTACTATAAGACATGAGTTCCTCTCTTTAGCACTATGCTCACAACTTCAGCTCCTGATGCCCAAAGTGTACTCTTGGCTACCCCTTATATAGCAAGGAGAGGGTTCATGCATGCTTTATTCTGCTCACACCCAGGATACTCCATTGCCAGCTTTTCGATGCGCTGGTTCCTCCAGCTTCTAACACGTTGCTTCAAGAATCCACAAGAGAGCTCTCTCGTGCATGCCCAAACCAGCCATACACATACTCACATATTTGGCCCTCATATGTAGACTCATATCTTTGTCCTTCATGTACAAACTTCCATGTTTGGACTATTCCATGCACAAACTTGCATGCTTGGTCTCTTTAATGCACAAACTTGAAATCGTGTCCTCTTGGATGAACTCACAAGCTTGTCCTTCTCCTTGCATTCATAATAGGATGATACATGCATTTATACATTCGAGATCATGATATTTGCACCAATTTATTCATATGATAACATTCACAGAGTAATTTTGGGGTCTTCCCCGTCCATATAATTGATAATACCTTATCAATATTTTGGGTATGGTAAGGTTCTCCATGCCCGACTTATTGATATTCTTATAAATATTGTTGACCTATTTCATAGAAATTACGAGCAGCTATGAATCTTCCATTTTGACGTCGGTCTTATTTCCGTCATCCTCATTTAAAAGATTATTGAGTACATATGCATCATATTCTTTCTTCATCTTATCAAATTTCTGTCATTTCTTGTAGTGCTTTCTTTAAAACTTCTTCTTTTAAATCCTTCTTCATTTCTGCATATGTTTGATTATATTTTTCTTCAATCTTCAAGTCGATATATTCTCCATCAAGTGGATCAACTATCTTGATTAGACATTTTTTGTAGGTTGGTTTCTTTTTTAAAGATTGTCCTTTTTCTTTTATGTTTGTGTGAGGTGTATCTTTTGGGGCCTTTCTATTCTGAGCTAACTTATGCTTATGAACATATTTTTTTGCTACTGGCTCGATGTAATAATTTACTCCCAAAACTTTTCTTACATGATTCAGGGCTTCATCTATGCTTGTGTATTTCTTACAGGAGACTCCTATTGTATATTTTGTTTCAACCTTTTTTACCAAGATTTTTTCAAAAGAATATTTGAAAAGATATTCAAGAGGAGTCTGGCAGAAAAGGTTGAAGCAAAATATACAGGAGGAGTCTCCTGTAAGAAATACACAAACATAGATGAAGCCCTGAATCATTCAAGAAAGGTTTTGGGAGTAAATTATTACATTGAGCCAGCAGATAATGAATATGTTCAGAAACATAAATTACAGAATAGAAACGCCCAAAAGATACACCTCCCATAAAGATAAAAAAGAGCAATCTTCGGAAAAGAAACCAACGTACAAAAAATGTCTAATCAAGGGAGTTGATCCCCTTGATGGAGAATATATCGACTTGAAGATTGAAGAAAAATATAATCGAATATATGCAGAAAAGAAGAAGGATTTAAAAGAAGAAGTTTTAAAGAAAGTATTACAAAAAATGACAGAGAAATTTCACAAGATGAAAAAAGAATATGATGCATATGAACTCAATAATTTTTAAAAATGATGATGACGGGAATAAGACTGACGTCAAAATGAAAGATTCACAGCTGCAAGATTCGTAGTTTTCACGTCAACAATATTGATAAGAATATCAATAAATCGGGCATGGAGAAACTTGTCATACCTAAAATATTGGTAAGGTATTATCAATTATATGGGCGGGGAAGACCACATAATTAGTCTGTGAATGTAACTATATGAATAAAATGGTGCAAATATCATGATCTAGAATGTATAAATGCATGGACAGAATATAGAGTCACGAGCTCCTATTTTAGTACCCATATATTTATATTTTTCTAGGGGTATATGGAGGTTTATCTTTTTATAGGAGTGCTTTCAAGCTGTTTTTGTAGGTATATCTTTCTCCTTCACTTTTAATGAGGTATCATTGTACCTCCTTTATTATCATTATTTTCTAAATGTACTGTACTCATGTAGCTTCTATGACATTTTCTAAATTATGTAAAAATTATCATCTAGAGAGATCGGAATTACTGATACTTCTTATTTTTCAATATGTCCTTCTCTCGTTAGTTTTTCCTCTTTATAACTTGCTAGCGCATCAATTATTATTTATACCACACCTGAGAACTGATAATGTATTATAAATTATATGGGTGGGGAACACGCTAATATCTAACAATAAGAATATTATTTTTAGTACAAGTACATAATCGATTTTCCTCTGAAATTTAGGCGATCAACTCTGCATGAACAAAACGCAAATAAGCGGTGCCAGCAGATGAAATGAGTACAGTAATGTACATATGGCTTTCCCTTTCAGAAAGCCTCATACATAAAGAACAAGAGCTGAGATTACCTCACAACAGGCGAGCTACAAGTCTTGCTCAGAGACCACGCAAAAAAAAAAAGTCTTGCTCAGAGAGTGCACAGTATAACAGGGAACCTAATGCTGCAGTTTGTACCACTACAACACTGGTGTCCCTTCTCTCGCACTATGCTTTCTTGCTTCTTCTGATGTCTCTGTAGTGTTCCGTCGTAGCTCCTCTTTTTATAGCAGCGTCACATGTCTTGCCTGCTTTATTTATCACACATCTGCACAACACTTGGGACACTCAGCAGCTTCCACTACTTGACACGTTTTGCACGCCGAACACTGCACCGCAGCTCCACCACTTG
Source organism: Poa pratensis (assembly GCA_947311845.1). NCBI lineage: Eukaryota > Viridiplantae > Streptophyta > Magnoliopsida > Poales > Poaceae > Poa > Poa pratensis. The sequence goes on along the minus strand of CAMZMU010000033.1, from coordinate 48,517,656 downwards.
ACACGTCTTGCATGCGTTGCCCTGCTTGTTCTTGCATGCACAAACCAGAGTAGACTCGAATTTTTGGCTTATATGTGTAGACTCGTGCAGTTGGCTTCTTCAGCAGAGTTATTTGGCTTCGTGCATGCACAGCAGGGATCTCGGAACTCATGCATTTAAACTCCCTAGGATTGGAGCTTGGAGGTTGAACCACGTGGCAGTCTCTCATTGGTTCCCGCTAAATACATTGGTATACATTAGATTAAGGTTAGAATATTTATTGGTTTAGCTGGACATAAATTTAGCGATGAATTTTTTGACCATCGCAGATGAATCTACGAACCGCTCTTCTATTAAACCATCTCTAATATCTTACATATTTTAGGATTTATCTACTTTTTAGGACATTTGAGTCCAAATAACCTTACTCCAACAACTGTAATTGATGTAAATTTTGTCCAAATTTATATAATAATAATATTTGTTGGTTCAGCTAGACAAAATTTAGCGATGCATTTTTTAACCATCGCAGATGAATCTACGAACCGCTCTTCTATTAAACCATCTCTAATAGTTTACATATTTTAGGGTTTAACTACTTTTTCGGACATTTGAGTCTAAATAATCTTACTCCAACAACTGTAATTGATGTAAATTTTGTCCAAATTTATATAATAATAATATTTGTTGGTTTAGCTGGACAAAATTTAGCGATGAATTTTTAACTATCTCAGACGAATAACTATTTTTTAGGACATTTGAGTCCAAATAACCTTACTCCAACAACTTTAATTGATGTAAATTTTGTCCAAATTTATATAATAATAATATTTGTTGGTTCAGCTAGACAAAATTTAGCGATGAATTTTTTAACTATCGCAGACGAATCTACGAACCGCTCCTCTTAAACCATCTCTAATAGTTTCCATATTTTAGGGCTTAACTACTTTTTAGGACATTTGAGACCAAAAAACCTTACTCCAACAGCTGTATTTCATATAAACTTTGTCCAAATTTAATTAGTGCAGTACAAAACACCTTGTGCTGCAAAATACAACACTCGGGCTGTTGCTATATGGAAAAAGGGCAACGTGGTCACACCAACTGCTAATTGAAAGTTTCATGTTACCCTCCCGCCTCTTCTCTGGTGAACGCGCTGCCTCCTCTGCCATCGGTTTGGCCTCGAACTGGCCGCTCCATCACAACTCTTACTGATTACGTCGTGAATTCACCACCTTTGCTCGAAGGCACATTAGGGATTCAAGCTTGAGGGTTGTGTTGCTCTCCCCACCACGCGGCCACCATCGCTTCTTGGCTGTCCATAGATTCGACCGACGAGCCACTCGAGCAGCCCTCCTCTCCTCCCCTCCTCACCGTGCCTCCTCCTTCCCTACAAGCACGCGCACAAGCGGTGCATGCAAGCTCTGCCTTCGGATGCACCTTGATCAACCCCGTCTCGCTAAGACTCCTTTGCCTCCATGCACCAGGCGCAGGGCTCGCCTCGTTCGGAGATTAAGAAATTTGAAATTGTTACTTTTGCATATATGGTCATGAATCTGTACCTGATCATGTATGTATGATCGACTAATTTTATTCAGACAAGCATGTCATGTATCGATCACCGCGATAGTACCTTTGAGCGCAGCAAAGCGCGCCATCCCCTTCTAGTGTACTCCAATGCTGACAGGAGAAGTTTATACTCCATCTGATTCGCTAAGCTATCTTCCTAGACAATGGTGGAGTCTAAGCTTTCACGAGACATTCAATTCAACGGCTAACACCCTCATTGATATCACCATCACTATAACATCGTTCCCAGATATCAATAACTCTAGATTAGCAAAAATATGATAAGCCTTCTGCGTGGCAAGAAAGTCTCTCCTGGTAAGATTCTCTCATTACCAAAAAACAGCAGTAGAAAACAAGGCTGGCAAATGACTACTACTACATTGATATCATGGCTAGTTTATACCATCTTTGATCGCCCAAAAACCGAAGTTGCCAGTGGCCAGATATTCAGCTGCGTTCCAGTCATGAATCACGACTACTGCGGCTTCTCTTCCTCGACCTGTGCAATGAAACATCCTCCTCGCTGCTTCTTGATCGACTCCTCCTTGCATCAGAGACCACATCCTTGGTGCCTTTCGACTCTGAAGGATAGTCGACGCTATCGCTGTCCTTCCTGATTTTGCTGTGATGCTTCCTCTTCCTTCTGCTCTTGTCATCCTTCATGCTCCACTTAGTAGGCCTGCTGCTGGACCTTTGATAACGATCATCCTCGTCCGGACGAGCATCATCCTTCCTTCCATGCTTACCAGCTCCACTGCTTGACCTCCGGAATCGAGTTTCTGCATCAGAATCAACATCACTATTTGTCGCTAGCCATCTATCATCAGGGTCATCGAAATGATCACTGTGCTTTCTAGAGTTGCCTCTTCCACTATCTTTCTCATCATAAGAATCGTCTTCTATGTGACGCCTCGAGCTCCTTTTAGTGGTGTGCCCTTTTCCAGGTGATTTGTGCGCAGTGGAATAGTGCCCTTCAAGATAGGGATCATCCGAGGATTGCCTACTGCTCCTTTTGTGACTATTGTACCTGTCAGTGGACTTGCTGCCTGAAGGACTCTTCCTGGTGCCTGCATCAGCAAATTCTGAACATCCAGGTTCCACACTTTCATGCCGTTCAGATCTGTGCTTCCTAGACTTGATTTCAGCATTGTCTCCTCGTCCTCCATCACCATGGTCATTTCTTCTTTCTTCGCATATGTGCTTTTTAGACACTCTTTCAGTTTCCATGGCAGAACAGTATCTACCAGTATTATCTTCAATCTCTTGGCCTTGTTGCTTATTAGCTGCAGATGGTTCTCTTCTATGTCGACTGTGCTCATACTTCATGGAATGGCTGCTCCGTTCCTGCTTTGAATGTGAATAATCTCTCGACGAGTGTCTTTTATGTGCATCTCCATCCCTATACCTGCTTGACTCGTACCTAATGAATTAAAATTATAATGAGCACCTTTCATTTTAGACTTCAGTACAATAAAAACTGTACAGATTAAATGACTAACACAATTGAGCATGTACCTGTCATCAGAACTTCGCAGCCTCTTTCTATCTGAACTGAGTGACCATTCAAAATCTGGGGTATCACTCGCTTTGTCAAAAACAGTATCATCTGAGGGACCAAAAAGGGCAGCCATCTTCCGAGTCCAGTATTTAGGAGGGGGATTGTCCCAATCAGCCCACTCATAATCTCCCCCAGGGTTGCGAAAGCAATGAATGAAATTACAAGCAACTCCATGTGAACATGTCTGTTAAACAGGAGAGATGAAACAGAGCACATGGATGGTATTAATCATCCTTAGAATCTCTCAAACTCAGAGGTTGCTCCTCCAGTAAATATGAATGTTGTGAATATGCTTCGTATGTCATATAAAACAAAGGACTGAAGAAGGCAAAGTAGTGCAGTTTAAATACCTTGAATCTTGACCTCATGTACTCACCACAGATTGCTGCCTTCCATTTTGTCACAGCAACAAACTCGCATGTTATCTGAAGAATAGGAAAAAGTTCCAAGGTAAGCTTATGAAAGAGTACCATATGGAAACAAATTTATTATTTTAACACCAGGAACAACATGTAAGGGTGAAGGATTCTCTGAGATGTATGAAAGCTTCACAAGGATGCTCTAGGAATTGTACTCATAAACAAACAATCCTTGAGAAATAAAATGGAGTTTTCACCTGCTTTCCAGCAAAATATCGCCCATTCATGCTGTTGTAGGCAAGAAGAGCTGAATCCAAGGATTTGTAATGCACATAAACATTTCCTCGAAGATGAAATGATCCATTTCTACATGCCTGAAATAATATCTGGAATTACTTATATGGGAAAACATTACGCAGAAGGCAAATTTCAGCATACATACACCATTGGGATATTTGAAATGAAGAGAATCTCGATTTGGTTATAGTTTGCATGCAGATTAAATCCTTAGGCCAAGTTACACGACCCTGAGAAAACTTGTGCTGCATGGTCAACTCGGATCAGGAGAGAAAACTAGCATGTTTTTACCTAGTTTAGATGTAAAGTTCCAATCCAAATATAGATATCTGATTACCAGCGCTGTGTTCAAAGGAACCACTGCTAACTGATGATAACATTTCAGTAACCTAGGTCTAAGGTTTCTTTTCCTTGACTGGGTTTTACAACCTTGGTGTTTAGTTCTTGTGAAACTTGATTCACAGCGGGACAACTAGCGTGCTGAGGATAGCTAGATGGTGTGGCTGCGAGGGATTGGGTACACATAGGTTGAGACTTGAGACGAGAGAATAACTAGAAGAGAATAGATTGATTTTTTTTTCTTGCTTGATTCTATAAAATACATGACCCACACATCTATCGTACCTCCTAACTTGACATCCAAAGTGTTATACTCTAACTAGGAAGCCTTCTAATTCAAGCATCTGAATCCATACTGATCTAACCCTACTGTTCTGACTTGAATTTTCCTAATTCTAACTCATATTTCCTAATTCAACTCGTCTCCTTCCTGAACTCTTCCCAAGCTGACTCCTTCCTCAAATATCATTGGGCGTCTCTTCCCTGTACAGAATTCACGCACCAATTGTGCATCTTGACGGCTGGCTGGCTGCAATGCATTGAATGCTGTTTTGTTGCAACTTGCAACATACTAATGTCAACAATAGTAGTCCTATCTTGAAAGAGACATTTGGATGGATGACACAGTGAACTGCTAGGTGAGATTCGAATGCTTAATTTCTTATGTATTTTGGGCTTGGCGATATCCCTAAGACACAACACAGATAACAAAGCGAAGTGCCAATGAACAACTGCAGTGAGCCACTCTTACTAGATAGTTACAAAAAAATATCGCCTTGAATTGAATAATAGAGAGCCAGTATGCTAACACTATTATTGTATGTTCTAACCATAAGCTAAAAATATACGATCAGTCATAATTAATAAATCTATATCTACTCTCATATAAAAGTACAAGAGGAAATGCTTTATGTGCGGAATTGGGGTACGACCTGAGCGCGTACCAACATAAGAGAGTGAGGTGAAGGCATCTGAGATGTGGGACCGACATCAATTAAGGTGAAACTATTTCTCTACTTTGAATTAAGGTGTGGGATATTTCTCCAGTCTAAATTGTGCACAAACAACTATTTCTCCAGCCTATAAACTATTTCTCCAGTCTAAATTGTTCACAAACAACTCATAGACGGCTGGCATAATTAATCTTCTAAATTCCCCCTACTAATTGACTATTAATTTCATGCTTATGGCTCATGTATGGTTAATCTTCTGCATTGTTTCCTTCCAGTGGTTTATGGAAGAAGAAGAAAAAATAATGTACGAGTAACAGATATGGTTTTCTACAATCTTAGTATATTTTAAATACAGATTGTTAGGTCTAGCAAATTGAAGTCAAAATGGTCAGTAGGAAAGGAAGAAAAAAGAACCTTGAAGTTAACAAGTTCACCAAATTTCAGAAATTCTGTGTGCACGTCTTCATAAAATTCTTCATAACTCTGTTCAACCTCTTCGTCTGTAAACTGGAGGATTTTATACGAAAACTTATCAGTCCAAAAGATATAGGCTGCAACTTCCAGGGCCTATGATGTAAACACAACAGAAAATGCGAAAGGAACAAAGCAGATAACTAAAAGAAGAAAATACAAAGGTGGTAATAAGGACCTACTAAAGCACTAGCTCACCGTCAATAATTATTTCCTCTACTAAAGGGTTAAAAGTAGATTCACCTGTCACCTAATGATCGTCAACATGCCCAACAAAAGAATAGGTCCTTGATAGTCAACATATTATAAATGCACAAATACTATTGAATTGTCAAGGAGCGCTGCTTCATCAATAATTTCCAACATATGTTTCAATTTTAAATATTTGAGATGTTTCCACCTTTCCAAAGTTAGAACATAGCAAAGCTCAGTAACACCAACATAAAAGTTTAGGATACAGCAGCAGATCAAAGTTCAGGGCGTCTTCAGTAAAGTGAAACCAACTGATGGATCATCGCTTCTTGCAGCGAGACAGAATTCTGGGGCAATTGCATCAAAGAACATGCATTCTGTCGCAGGTCCGAGAGTAGCCAGCATGTCAACTTGGTCAAGTAAAACTTTTAAAGAGAAACATGAATCTTTTACACACTTGGAAGAAACTTACAAAAGAATGAAAGCAGTCAGTTATTTCTACCCATGATTGTTCATTGTACAGCACAAAGTTGTGAGCTTAATCATTAGTTCCATTTGAGCATCAAGCTATTAGAAATTATAAGCGCACAAACAAGAAGTAGGTGGGGAATAGGTATTGTAATGGGAATAAGCTGTCCATGAAATACGGGTGAATAATAATAAAATGTTGTATCAAAACAAGCAATAGTTCAGGATACCAATATATTTGCAAGGGATTGTCCTCTAACAAACCTCAAGCCCTTCATCTTGCTCCAAAGCAAGGCCTGGACCATTATACATGTTTTTCATGAGCAATGTGCATGACTTATCAGGGTAAAAATGAACTCTGCTGCAGCGCACCCCAAAGCGGCAAGCCGCTGTCTTGAGGTAAAATGGGCAATGGGCCTTATCCTACAGAGAAAATAACAGGGAAATTACATTGGTACAAATAAAGGGAAAAATTCAATTAGATCATGGGATTTATTTATTTCTACATTTTTTGCAATAGAAGTAAATCGTTGCCAGTCCTGAGGATACCTGTTCTGTTCCAAAATTTGGAGTCTCTTGAGCAACTCTCTCAAGTAGTTCTCGAGCAGACAAAGAAGGTTCTCTGCTCTGAGAAGCAACAGCTACAGACTGAGGTGGCAGTGGATTTGATGTAGGTCTCTCTTCCTGCAAGACATCAAACATACCCTTTTCAGACGGTAAGTCAAAATATGGAGCCTCGAGCAACAGTAAAAGAGCCAACAAAGTTTTATCACAAACAGAAGATTGACCTCTAGACTTAGCGGTTTATCCTTGGCCTTCTTTGGTACTTTGATCATTTTCTTCTTCACGGTGATCTCATTTCCTTGCCATATGATTTCTGCCGGTCCATCTTCAACATAATCCCATTCCTCATCTTCTGCCTCGTCTCTGTGTTCATCTTTATACTGCAATAGTCAAGAAAAAATCATAATTAGGGCCCATTACAATGTATATGCAAGGTAGTTCTCTAAACATTACACCAGCTAGAAGACCAAAATCTTGATAAAAAAACACTACATGGATTGAGTTACTCAAATAACATCTACAGTGTATCAAGAGGGTGGAATATAGCAGATCCTGTGAAGTGAGTAAATAGTTATTAGGTATCCATGTTATGGACCAAGCATCAGTAACCTTGAAACAAGGAGCTCAGAACTGTGATGGGCTAGGTCCATAAGGTGAATTGCATCATGCGGAAGCAAAAAAGATAACTCAATTTCAGGGCAACCAAAAGGAATCGAACAGATTACAGCAAAGACAGTGGCATGCTAGAAAGTATCAGCATTCTACATGTGGAGTTAATGTCAGTCAACCAGTTAAACATCACATCGTCTTATCAACTGCAGATTACTGCTATTACGAATCAGGCATACAGGCTAGTAAGCAGTTTTCTACTCTAGTTCCGTAGAAAAAGCTAATGAATTGGGTGAGTGAGTAGCAGGAGACCTTATCGCGTGCGGAAGCTTCGGTAGCACTCGCCTCTTCTTCCGCGGCTGCTGCTGCTGCCTTCTCCGCGGCACGCGAGGTGGCGACCTCGAGCCAGCAGCGCTCGGCGTCCTCGAAGGCGAGGCGCGCGCGCTCGGACGCGTAGGCCTCGGCCTCCTCGAGCTCGCGGAGGCGGCGCTCCTCCTCGGGGTCGGCGGCGAGGGCCTCAGCGGCCGCCCGGGCGACAGCTGCCGCCTCCCTACGCGCACGCCGGCAGCGCTGCTTCTTCCGCTCCCTCCGCCTCTCCCTCCTCGTAGATACCGCCGGGAGATCAGCGGCCGGCGTGGACATGGACGCCGGGACGGAAGCCCCTCGATTCACCCACGTCTCGGCTCTCGGTGGAGCTGGTGTCCCACGGAAGACGGTGGCGAGATCGCCGTGGCGCAGTGGTACCGGTGGGCTTTCTCTGTTGTCTAGTTTATGTCCGGCCGTAAAACTAATGGGCCCAATCACTGATGTCGCAGCCGTGACCTAACGCCGGCCCAGTACTCTCTTCTTCAACCAAAAAAGAAAAACGGTGCGGATGCGATATATTCGAGTTCGACAGTCTGAGTTGGTTTCCTCGTCAATCTTGAGATCCCTTTCCAAGAGTTTTTTTTTTCGAAACATACACGCGTATACACTCACTCCTATGAACGCACACACGCACAACCTACCCCTATGAGCACCTTCGAGAGACTGAGCCGGCGAATCGGGTCTTGAGATTGACGAAGTCACCACGGGCGCCTCGCTATCGACGGAAACGTCGCCTCCCACTGAAGAATATTCCGCCTTAAATGAGAAACACCAGCGTCAAATCTGGGGTTTGAACTCTAGTGAGCTGAGGGTACAACCACCGTACTAACCATCTTGCCACAGGCAAGTTCTCCTTTCCAAGAGTGTTGATCACTTATTTTACGCAGCTCGGCATATGCATATCCGTTTCTTTCTCTGTTCTTGAGACCACATAACGATGTCATGTGATCTTAAATATAATCAACCTGTTCAACAAAAAAAAGGAGACGTCTCGACTCCGCTAAAAAGGAAATTGAAAACTTACCTCAAAAGGAAATGAAAAAATTAAAACCCTCCACGAATTAGTTTATATTCATCTATATTCGTTCGAAATTGATTCAAATATATGATTATAAAACACTTCATGTTCGAATTAGAAATCAAGTATCATGCAATAATTTTCTACTACATACCGGAATGTACTATATCGTATAAGTCAGTTGTGTGCTATATGTGAAAGAATTCTAACCGGTTAGACAAAACAATCCACCAATACATCTGTCAGCCCCGGCCAACCAAACACGCTCTAGAGAGGTGTCGGGCAAAGGGACCCACTTTCTCCTTTGATGTTTGTGTTGGTTGCTGATCTGTTTCAGTTTGTTCTTAATCAGGCCATGAGTAGTCAGTATTTAATTCAGTCTCATGTTCTTATCGACTACTCCAGTGACTTATCACAGGTCAAATATCCACCTTGTCAATGTTCCTAAAAATAGACTAGATAGACGAGATGATCTCATCTCTCAGCTGGGGACTTTTGAAAGGACAAGGATGTCGCCTAGAGGGGGGTGAATAGGCGATTAAAACTTTTCCAGTTTAGGCTTGATAATTGCGAAATAAAACTAGATGTTTAAATTAACAAGCGAACAACCTAAATAAACTAGGCTCACCTATGTGCACCAACAACTTATGCTAAGCAAGACAAGTAACAAGGTGATAACAATATAGAATACTTCAAGCACGAAGGCTATCACAATGTAAAGTGCATAAGTAAAAAGATCGGGTATAGAAATAACCGAGGCACGTGGAGACGAGGATGTATTCCCGAGTTCCTCCTTTTTAGGGGAGTATGTCTCGTTGGAGAGGTGTGAACCAACACAATGGTTCAACAACCACAAAGGTTTCACCTTCTTCTCCGATGAACCGCACCACAAAGGTTTGGTTCACCTTCCACTATCGGAATCCTTCGAGGCGGAAATCCGGAGCCTTTCAACAACGATCCAGGGCACAACCCACAACGGGATTGGGGGCTCCCGAACAGCTACAAGTGACCACACAAGGGTCTCAATCACCACACGGGCGTCTAGGGTCCAAAGACCCAAGAGTAACAAGTTCACAAGCTTTCAACGTTCACGAATCTTCGTGGAGAGCACACCGATGCACCAAATGCAAAAGGCAAGAGCACAAGTACTCAAATCATTCACTCTCAAATCCCACCACAAGCAACTAATGCTTATGGGGAGAAGAGAGGAAGAACAAAGGTAGGAGAAACACCAAGAACTTCAAGATCAAGATATACTAGGTTCCCCTCACTTAGAGGAGAGATGGATTGGTGGAAATGTAGATCTAGATCTCCTCTCTCAAATCACTCAAAGATATGCAAGAATCATGGAAGGAATTGGGAGAGGGGAAAGCTTTCCAAGGTCAACAATGGAGAGAGAGAGGGGGAAAAACGTGCTTGGAAGAGCTAAGTGGCTGAAGGTAGGTGGAGGGTATTTATACCCCTCCCAGAAAAAGAGCCGTTGCAGTCCACTTAGTCCGGAGTTTCCGGTCTGGGAGGCCAGAGACTCCGGCCCGGGCGGAGACTCCGGACCAAAAGGGCGGAGACTCCGGACGCAGAAAGTCAGGAAAAAGCCGATGCAGAAAAACTCATACCGGAGACTCCGGACCACGAGGGCCAGAGACTCCGGCCGGGCGGAGACTCCGGGGATACTCCGGACCAACTCCGGACGCTATACCGCAAGCGCCGTCCGCGGGGCACTTCGCTCCAAAACCAGGGAGGCCGGAGACTCCGGCCCTGAGCACCCCTGAGGCCGGAGACTCCGGACAGGAAAAGCAACACAGAACAGCAAATCCTGAAATGCAATAACTTTTGCAAGGAAGCTCCAAACGAGATGAAACCAACGAGGTTGGAAATATTAAGGGTCACAAATATGGAGGAGATATCACACATGGGAGGTGTGGACCTTATCTCGAGGAGGACCGGTAATATTTCCAACACCGAGAACGCAACAAGTTTTCCATCCGGACTCCGTTTTCAATGATCTTGGGCTTGCTCCGAAGATAATCACAAGCACAACAAGATCATGCATATACACATCATAGTCCATCATGTGAGGAGGATAACACAAGAGGAGAGTTTGACCTCTCTACAAGAGACGAACCGGTAAAACCTCCAACATCAAAAACACCACTCGATATCCAAATGAAATCCGTTTTTGATGAATGACGAGGGGTAGACTCATCAAGACCCATGGTTAAGGTCCCTAGGTTATGAATATGGGGGAGAGAACGTGGTAGAGCTGGAAGTATCGTCGGCTGACAAGCAGGGCAAAGATTTTACCCAGGTTCAGGGCCCTCGTGTGGAGGTAACACCCCTACGTCCTGCCTGTCTGTTATTGATTTGTGAATATGATGGTTACAAGGATCCCGGCGAGATGTCGATCTCGCTAGGGTTTGTGGCTCTGGTGGTTCGTTGTCTGGTTCGATGGCCCTCCCAGTCCTTAAATAATAGGCTGGGTCTCGGGTGTTCGTAACCGACTCGATTTACAAGTAAGGAAACTCTAAACCGACTATTGCTTCGCCAAACTTGGAGGATACTTCATCTTCGTGGGCCTCCCTTCATGGGCTTCATGTAGGCTCTGATAGTTGGGCCTAGTCGATACGTGCACCAGGTACCCTCATGGTAGGGTACCCGATAGGCATACCCATGTCAGTAGCCCCCGAGTACTTGTCTGATTCGAAGAGTCGGGCATGGACTCATACATCATGCACGTTATATATTTTTTACATCTGTATTTAGAATTCTTATGAAATAGCACATGTTAGCAATGTCGAGTGTTTCATCGACTATGAGTTTTTGCTTATGATAATCAAGGGATATTAGCTTAGCAGGCCCGGCACACACGACGGATCGGGGCCGGTTAACTACCATTTGTGGCAAAACCATACTAGCTTTCAATCAAACTCGAGTCCCCGGACTCGAATCTGGAACAAACTGGACAGACTCGAAACGGCCGTTGAGGTCTTACTGAATCGAACTGCAGTATAATTTTGAATCTACCCAACGCGTCCGTCGGGGATTTTCATCATGTCTGCTGACACGGAACATTTAAGGATAACGCTGCTGGAGCGGTCCTTAGCCCAGCTCGACTGATCGGCGGGTCTTACCTTTGCACTTATGCATGCAGCATCCAAGGATCGTCGGATCAACTCGGGAATATTTTGAGTGTGATTTTGCTTATGAACTTAGTCGAATGTTTCGTCGACTGACACTTTTGCCATTATTCTATCGGGTGCGCGACAGCGCTCCCGATGGGAGTAGCCCCCGAGATTGTGCTTTATTGCTTGCAATGGAGGATAATCTCAAATTCTTTTACCCTGCACATTTTAGTCAAAGAAATTTTTTGATACGCTCCCGATGGGAGTACGATGCTGCAGTCGAAAGAATTTCGACTGGCCTCTATGACTTTTGCTAAAAAACCAACCGAAACTTATGCGAGAGACCACCCGAAGATATCATCGAGTGACTTTTATGCCAGTTGTGAAAGAGAGAACAACGTCAGCAATGACGCATTTTGCGACTGCTATCTCTGACAAGCGATGGCGTGCCTGGAGAGGCTTTGATAAGACGTGACCCTGTTCTGTGGGCCCGTTTTTGCAGAGCTGACCAGGGATGACGCCGCGTGGACTTGATTTGACCGTTCGGCGCTATTTTCACGGGGCGTGATGATGGCTTCCTGGATTCTCGTGCGTAGTGGGCGGAGTGGCCGGCGACGGTTGCTCTCCGTGGCCGCCACGTGTATGGCCAGATTTCGCGCGGAGCGTATGGATTTGTTTTAACGGCTACGATCGTTTTTGCGCTCTGTGGTAAATAGGGGGGACGGCGCTGGCAGAGTTTTTTACTTGCCATTTGCTCCCTGCGCCGCCCCTCGTCTCTTCCTCGCGCTGCCCCTCCATTGCTCTGCGCCCAAGTTCTTTGCCCCACACTCCCTCCACCGTAGCGATGGCGAAAGGTGGAGGTGCGAAGCGTGGTGCTGCCGCCGCCGCCGACCGATGCGACCAAGGGCAAGAAGGCCGTGGCGGGTACATCTGCATCCGCCGCGCTGAAGAAGGGCAGCGGGGACTGGGCGAAGTCCACCATCAAGGACGCCCATTTGGTCAAGTTCCGCGAGCAGGGGTATCTGCCACCCGCGGAGCAGCTCGCCGTCCGCGCGCCGTCGCCCAAGGAGGTACTCCCCGAACCACGCGCCAACGAGCGTGTTTGTTTTGCGGAGTTTTTGCCTAGGGGCTTTTCGCTTCCCCTCCACGATTTCGTTCGTGGTCTTCTTTTTGCCTACGGGGTGCAGATCCATGATCTCACCCCAAATGGCATTATGCATATCGCGTGCTTCATCACGCTGTGCGAGTGCTTCCTCGGCGTCGCTCCCAGCTGGGCGCTGTGGAAAGCCATCTTCATGGTGCGGCCGAACAGAGGAGGTGGTCGCACCTACCCCGTCGGCGGCTGTGGAATACAGGTGCGCAGCGACACCCGATACTTCCGCCTGAAGACCGTCGACTCCGCTCAAGGCTGGAGGAAGGGGTGGTTTTATGCGACTGTCGAGCAGGATGCAGCCGCCCCTTTCTCGACTGCTGCTTTCACCAGGACCAAGGCGTGGGATCACCAACTCTCAGCCGAAGAAATGGAGGAGGCAAGCCCTTTGCTGGCTCGGATCGGAGGCATGCTGGACAAGGTCACAGGCATCCATTTGATCGCCACCTTTGTGAAGAGGCGGGTGTGGCCCATCCGTGCCCGAGCGCACCCCATGTGGGAGTATGAAGGCGCGGTGACATCACCCGAATGAACCAGAGGAGCTTTCAAGGAGTGAGCTGCTGACGCATGTGCGACACATCACCAACTTGACGACAGGCGACACTTGCAACGTCGACTGCCCTGTTGCACCATATGGGTTGGAGAACCCTTTGCTTGAGGTATGTATGTTTTGCCACTCGCATGTTCTGCGATATGCGATTTTTGATTCTGACTTTGCAATTTGTGATGTGTGCTATGCAGGGTCACTCGACTGCTGCCTCCCTTCCTCCTCTGCCTGAAAATGGCGAGACTGAAGAAACACAGGCACAGGTGGTGGACCCGAAAGGGGATCAGTCGCCCATCCCTTCCGCCACCACTTCACATGTGGAGGATGTCGAGGAAGAAGCAGCAGAAGAAGTCCAATCTGAAGACAAGGCTCCTTCTGACCAAGAAGTCGATACCGCGCAACCGAAGCGGCGTCGACTGGCCAAGAAGGCGCCTTCTGCTGCCAGTTCACCCGCGAAGGAGCAAGGCTTGGAGGATGACGAGGAATCAGATTCACCACCTGTTTTCCAAGCCGCTCCTTTGCGTGCGTGCTCAACAAGCTCGACTCTTCCGCTTCAGTCGAGTGGTACCCCAGCCTTTGGAGGACCAATTTTTGGCGACTCCGAAGATGAGGAGCACAGGTATGTGTGTTTTTGAGTATGATATGAAAATGTTTGTGCTGTCACATTTTTGTGCTGACCATCCTTTTGTTTTGTTGTGTTGCTCACAGTGCTGAAAACAATCAGCCTGGGACTCCTCCAGTCGAGAATGTTCCAGCCGTGGAGCACTCGAAGTCTGCACCGACTGGAAACGAGGCTGCCCAGCCCATGGCCACTGACGCTGTCGTTGAAACAGCCAAGGCGGCAACTCCAGATGTCGGGACATCAGTCGCGGCTCCTGAGCCGTGGATGAACCACGTGAGTAACTTTTTGCTTGACCCGTTTAGTTGTAGGTCTGTGAGAATTTTGATTTTTGCTGAATCCGTGTGCTCGCAGCCCTTCTACCACACCTTGGCAGATTCTGCCAAGGCTTATGTCCAGGTGGAGCAGGAGAGGGACACCATGCGCGCCGAGCTCGAGCGGCTCAGTCGTGAGTTCTCCTTTTTGCTTTTGTTTTGCCCAACTTCTTTTCGCAATGCCTGATTTTGTCGAGTATTGAATGCACGTAATTTTTGCTGGGCCAGGCGAGAAGAAGGAGCTGGAAGACGCACTCGCCGCGCAGCGCGAAGAATCGAAGAAAGAGCTGGCTGCCGCCACCAACTCAGCGCTGCACGCGAGCGAGAATATGCTGACCAGCTCGCGGCACTCGCGCAGGCCATGGGAGGTGAGTAATCTTTTCTCCTTTTGATATGACGATATAACTTGTCGAGTGTCGTACTTATGCCTGTTTTGAATTGTGCAGAAGCTGTTGGCGCACCGGCCTCTGCAGACGTGGCGAGTGACGATCTTTCGCTGGAACAGGCTGTGGGCGGCTTAGGCGCTCTATGCAACCAGGCGAAAGAAGCACTCGCCAAATCAACGAGCACACTTGGTGCTGTATACCAAGTGGTGTTCCCTACTGGCGTGGTGCCGTCGACGGTGGATGACTTCGCCAACGTGTTTGGCCCCGGGACGTCCACCATGGCGGGTTTTGCTCGCGCCAACACGGTACGCGGATCCGAGTCCACCATCAAGCTTCTTATGGGACATGGGATAGATTGCGACTATGAGGCAGCACTGTCTGCGTTCCCTCAGAAGCCAGACGGGAAGCCCATTTCGCTGAAGGGGGTGAGCGGAGCAGCCGCGCGACTGGCTGAAGTTTTCATGAACACCATGGAGCGCCGGGCACTCGAGACTGCCAATCGTCTGCTTAGGAAATCGAAATCTTAGGCTTAGGGTAGCTGTACCCTTTTGCTTTTTTATGCCTTGTAATGATACCTTCTGAACTGCGCGAGTCTGCGCTTTGTTTTTGCTACCTTGTTTATGCAAACTGTCTTTTGCCAATGTCTTTCATTTGGAGAGTTGTATGCTTATGACGAGTCTTACAAACTTTGTGTTTGTGATTATGCTCTTTGAACAGTCACGAGAACCTGCTACTGCGACTAGTTCCTCGCAGGCTCCAACCACCACCCGATCCCAGGGTCAGGTGGCAAATGATGCCAAGGTGATGGAGTATATGAAGGCTAAATTTGTGAGAATGGAGCAAGATCTGAAGGACGCCCAGGCTGAGCTGAGTCGATTGAGGGCCAGACCCGCGTTGGCCACCCAACGCGAGGATTATGTTCTCGGGGAGATGGAGCTTGTGAACAGGCAACTCGAGTGTAAGTTCGAATCTTGCTTTGTTTTACAAGCTTTTTGTGTAGCTTTTGTCCTTTTGATCTAACTGGTGCGCCCGTATTTGTAGGCTTTGTCGACAACTTCCAGGCTGAACAGATTCGCGTGGAAGGACGCCTGGATAGCGTGGTTGACGACCCTACAACTGGGCGTCAACACTTTTGGCTTGATAGGTACCATGCCCGCATACTTGCCACCCTGAAGGATCGCGTCTGGCGAAGTGCTGAGCTGCTGGAGTTATGCCGGGCATCGTTTATTCGTCTGAACGAGACTCTTTTTCCTTCGGGGCCACAACCACAAGGGATTCGTGCTGTGTTGAACATCTTCCGCCAAACAAATCCCATTCGAGAGTTGCTGTCTCAAAGACTTGTAATTGGAGCCAACGCTGCAATGGCGTATATGCGTAGTCGAAAACCAAGGTTGGTGTTGCGGACACCTGCAGCCGGAGAGGTTCTCGAACAAAAAGACTTGGATGACACGATCCAAGCTGCGGAGACACTGATCGAGTGCACTCGCGAACAGCTTTGCGGCCCCGAGCTGCCCGTAAAAGACGAGCCTGAGGATTAGAATGGTTTGCGAGTGCAATTTTTGTATAGGGGGCAGCCCCCGAGTGTAATTTTTGACTCTTTGTATATTGTATAGTTTGTATACTTTGATTTTTTGCCGAGCCCCCGAGTCAATCGAGCGGGGTTTGTGAAATATGTGTTGGTTATGAACCGATGACTGTGCAGCCCCCGAGTATTCGAGTGCGGCTGCAAAGTTTTTATGTTCTTTGTTCGGATCCTTGTTACGCAGCCCCCGAGGGTCTCGGGTGCGGTTAAGGTATGAATTATGCAGGTGGTAGCCACAAAGGAGTCGAAGGAACATTGATTTTATTCCTCTTTTGAATGTTAGGCTGCAGGCCGCCTCATTAAAAACCTTCCAGTCCCCTTAGGTACCCTGGTAAGGAAAAGAGCGCGTCTGAAACCTGCAGCCATCCGACATATAGCCTATTACATTGTATGACTGTGAGCACTTTATGCGTAGAAACGGCGCAGATGCGCAACGTTCCAAGGATTGTGAGAGGGTTCGCCTGTCTTCGCGTGCTTCAGTCGATATGCCCTCCACCAAGGACCTCCGTGATGATGAAGGGACCCTCCCATGGGGAAGCGAGCTTGTGCACCTTCTTTTGCTTCAGTCGAAGAACCAGGTCGCCAACGACGAAGGACCTGGTGCGCAGTCGACGGCTGTGGTAGTTGCGAAGGTCCTGCTGGTAAACAGCTGTGCGGGCTAAGGCCGTGTCGCGCGCCTCATCAAGCAAGTCGACTGCGTCTTCGAGTGCCTCTTCTGCGTCTTCTTCATTGTATGCTTCAACTCGTGGTGCGTTGAACCTTACGTCTGATGGCAGAATTGCCTCTGCACCGTAGACCATGAAGAATGGGGTGAACTGCGTAGAAGTGTTGGGAGTTGTGCGTAGGCTCCATAGCACAGACGGTAGTTCTTCGACCCAAGCACCTGCAGCTCTTTTGAGTGGCACCAGGAGGCGCTTCTTGATCCCACTCGTCACAAGCCCATTGGCCTTTTCGACTTGGCCATTGGATTGCGGATGCGCCACGGATGCGTAGTTGAGCGTAATGTCCTGCTCTTTGCAAAAGGTTTTGAACTCCTCAGCCGTGAAGTTTGTGCCGTTATCAGTGATGATACTGTTTGGGACACCGAAGCGATAGATGATGCTCTTTATGAAGTTGACTGCCGTAGTAGCAGTCGAATTTGTGATGGGGACCGCCTCGATCCACTTTGTGAACTTGTCGACTGCCACCAGTAGGTGAGTATGCCCGCCATGCGATGATTTTTTGAGTGGCCCAACCATATCGAGCCCCCATTGGGCGAAAGGCCAGGCCAGCGGTATAGTCTTCAACGCCGATGCGGGTGCGTGCGGCCTTGTTGCGAATTTCTGGCAGCCGACGCACCTTTTGACTATGTCCTCCGCGTCTTTGAGTGCTGTAGGCCAGTAAAACCCTGCGCGAAAGGCTTTGGCTACGAGTGATCGACTGCTGGCGTGATGCCCACAGGTACCTGCATGAATGTCTCGAAGTATGGCTTGGCCATCTTCGAATGCGATGCATCTTTGGAACATACCTGATATGCTGCGCTTGTATAACTCGCCGTTGATAACGGTGTATGCTTTTGATCTTCGAGTCACGCGTCGGGACTCGGTTATGTCATCTGGTAGCTCGCTACGGAGTATGTAAGCCAGAAAAGGTTGAGTCCAGGTTGGCTCAATGAGAAATACCTCGACAGGGGGGTCCTCTGTGCTAGGCATTTTGCTTTTGGGTGGCGTAGTCGACGGAGGAGGCTCTCGTTTCTCCTTGATAGATCTGTGTTCAATACGCTCGAGGAAGACACCAGGTGGAATTTGTGCGCCAGTTGAGCCAAGATTGGCTAGCATGTCTGCTTCTTCGTTGCTTTCCCTTCCTATGTGCCTCAACTCGCAGCCCTC
Source organism: Poa pratensis (assembly GCA_947311845.1). Lineage (NCBI taxonomy): Eukaryota > Viridiplantae > Streptophyta > Magnoliopsida > Poales > Poaceae > Poa > Poa pratensis. The sequence goes on along the minus strand of CAMZMU010000033.1, from coordinate 48,499,329 downwards.
GAAGCTGCCCTCTAGTGTGTTGTACAGATCGCGATAAGCGATCATGTTGTCCGCGATTGCGTCGCAGGCCTTCATTGTTTGCTGCACCACGAGGTTGGAGTCGCCGTAGATCATCAGTCGAGTGCACCCGAGTGCCTTTGCCATCCGCATGCCATGGATCAGAGCCTCGTATTCAGCCTCGTTATTGGAGGGTAGCTTGAATCCCATCTGCAAAACATAACGTAGCTTGTCCCCTTTTGGTGATATGAGGACGACGCCTGCGCCTGCGCCTTCATGTTTCTTGGACCCATCGAAGTACATGGTCCAGGAATTGGCCACGTCTGGTGCTCCAGGTAATTGGGCTTCTATCCACTCGGTTGTGAAGTCGGGTAGGACTTGTGCTTTGATAGCCTTCGGGTGCTCGTACTTGATATCTCTTGGAGCCAGCTCGATGAGCCATTTTGCCACTCGACCCGTTGCATTGGGGTTTGTGAGTATATCACCGATTGCTGAGTTGCTTACCACGGTAATCGGATGCTCGGTGAAGTAGTGTGTCAGCTTCCTTGAGGACATGAATACAGCGTATGCCAGCTTTTGATAGTGCGGGTACCGCTGTTTTGATATGGAGAGAACCTCGCTCAGGTAGTAGACTGGACGTTGTATGCTTTGGATGTGCCCCTCCTCCACGCGTTCGACTACCAGTACGGTGCTCACCACCCTGTTTGTAGCCGAGACATACAGGTAGAGTGGTTCCCGTTCCTTAGGTGCGACGAGGATTGGAGGGCTTGTGAGGATCCGCTTGAGATCTGTGAAGGCTGCTTCAGCTTCTGGCGTCCACTCGAACTTGTCCGCCTTCTTCATCAGTCGATAGAATGGTAGAGCCTTTTCACCCAGTTTGCTGATGAATCGACTGAGCGCCGCTACTCGTCCTGCTAGTTTCTGCACATCATGAAGCTTTGAAGGCCTTTGCATGGTGAGGATGGCCTGTATTTTCTCCGGGTCTGCTTCGATTCCACGAGCAGAGACTAGGTACCCTAAGAGCTGCCCGGCTGGAACGCCGAACGTACACTTCTTAGGATTGAGCTTGATATGGAAGCGTTTGAGGTTTGCGAACGTCTCCCTCAAATCGTCGAGTAGTGTGTTCTTCCCTTGTGGTAATGACAATGTCATCAACGTAGACCTGGACGTTGCGTCCAATTTGCTTTTTGAGGCAGTCCTGCATCATGCGCTGGTATGTTGCACCCGCGTTTTTTAGCCCAAAGGGCATAGTTGTGTAGCAGTAGACCCCGAGTGGGGTTATGAACGCCGTTTTTTCTTCGTCTTCTTGCTTCATCCTTATCTGGTGATAACCTGAGTAAGCATCCAGAAAGGAGAGTCGTGCGCATCCGGCGGTGGAGTCGACGATCTGGTCGATTCGGGGTAGCGGGAAGTGATCCTTTGGACAGCACTTGTTCAGCGCTGTGAAATCCACGCACATCCGAAGGATGTCTGTATGCTTCTTTCTACGAGTACAGGGTTGGCCACCCATTGTGATTTCTTGATTTCCCTAATGAATCCTGCTGCGAGTAACCGGTCGACTTCAGATTCGACTGCGGTTCGCTTTGGGCCGGAGATTCGACGCATCGTTTGCTTGACTGGCTTTGCATCTGGAAACAATTGGAGAGAGTGCTCGGCGAATTCCCTGGGAATACCTGGCATGTCGGCTGGACACCACGCAAATATTTCCCAGTTCTCACGGAGGAATTCGACGAGCGCGCCTTCCTATGCGATAGGCAGGCTCGAAGATATGTTGACTGTCTTGGACGGATCGGTCGGGTGCACCTGATGCGACCTTGTGTCATTTGTAGCATTGAAGGATCTGTCGACTGCCAACTTCTTATGCTCTGGAAGGAGTGTGCGGTCGTTGGTAATCGCTAAGTCAGCGAGTGATTCCTCCACCCCGAACATCTCGGAGATTTTGCTGAACTCGCGGTCGCAAGCATCGGACCTTTGAAAGTTTCCACGGACAGTGATGACTCCCTTTGGTCCTGGCATCTTCAGCGTGAGGTACGCATAGTGTGGCACCGCCATGAATCGAGCAAACGTCGGGCGACCAAGAATAGCATGGTATTGTGATTTCCAGTCGACGACCTCGAACTCAATCGACTCTGTCCTGAAGTGGCTTTTGTCCCCGAACGTAACGTCGAGTTGTACGGTGCCTTCTGGGCTAATTGCTTTGCCAGGAACGATACCGTGGAAGGTATTTGAAGATTTTGGGAGGTTTTCGACTGACCTGTTCATTTTGCGGAGCGTGTCCGCGAAGATGATGTTTATGCCGCTGCCTCCATCCATGAAGACCTTGGTCATGGCGTAGCCTCCTATTTGCGCGTCGAGTACCAGAGCCGCATGCCCTGGTCGAACTACAGCTGGGGGATGATCCTCTCGACTGAAGCTTATGATGGTTTCCGATCCCTTCAGAAATTCGGCACGGCAGGAGGTGCCATGACAGCCATGTTCACCTGTCGAGTGATTAGTTTTTGCTGCCTGTTAGAGGGGCGACCCTTTTGTATCATGTACATCTGCCCGTGGGGCTGTGGATATTGATCATCTTCCGCCCGTAGTACAGGTTGTATGGCACCTGCGAGGTTTGCGCCTGGAGCAGGCTGTGGTGGTGGTTGCGGTGGCGGCTGTGGCGCCATGAGAGCGGGCACAGCGTTCGGCTGTGGTACGGGTGCAGGCATGGGCTGAGCAGGTGCTGGGCCATTCCTCTTGAGTCGTATCACATAGTCAGTCGCCATTTGGTCGAATTCCCTGCAGTTCCTTAGGGTGTGATTGGAGCGTAGTTTTCCGTCGTCCCCCTTGAAGAGGTGGAATCTGCACCAGTCGTCCATCTTTTCCTCGAATGACCGCTCGGGTTTTGCGTCGCTGCGTTTGCGCCATTCTTGCCTTTTGTAGCTGTCGCTCCGCTGCTCGCGATCTCGACTGTCCGTCGATCATCCGAGCGTCGATTGCTTCTATCTTGGTCCTCCGGTTGTGTGTATCCAGCCGCCATGAACTCGGGTCTGTTATCGTCGTAAGGACGTTGGAACGTTTGCGCCTGCGATCTTCTCTGTATGAATCTCTGCGGCTCGACTGCCGCTTTCGTAGTTGTCGCGTGGTGGGGAAGCACGGGATCTGCGTACAGAATCCTCTCCATCTGCCCACTCAGTCGCAACTTTGATGAGGTCAGCCAGGGAGGTTGGCTTTTCACGACCAAGTGCCTCTTTGAAGTCCTTCCTGGCGAGACCTTGTATGAAGGCATCCATGGCCCTGTCTTCTGACACTTTGCCAACCGAATTGCGTATTTCGGTCCACCGCCGTATGTATGATCTCAACGACTCGTCTGATCGTTGAGTGCATGTCCTTAATTCTCGAATGTCTTCGGGCGCTCACACAGAGGCTCGAAGTTTTTGATGAAGTCTCTGCGGAAATCGTCCCACGAGTCGTATGATGATGGAGGGAGTGATTTGAGCCAGTCGCGGGCAGTTCCTTCGAGCATAAGTCGTATGTACTGCATCGCCGTGGTGTTCGTGCCCGCTGGCATGCCACGGCGAGTCTGTAATCTTCTAGCCACCCAGAAGGTTCTTGGCGACCGTTGTACTTGGGTTGTTCGCCTGTCAACTTGAACCGTTTGGGCATCCGCGTCTCACGGATGCGTCGAGTGAAGCACAATGCTCCGCATGGCTCTGGTTCGCGATCAGAGTATGAATCGCTGCTATAGGATCTTCGAGATCTGCTTCTGCTGGACCTGTGCCGGCGCGTGCTTCTCCTTCCTTCATCCGAGTGGTGGCTGCGACCACTGCGATGATGTGCTGCGTGTCGTGAGTCGACTATGTCGCGATCGCGATCCTTGCTGGAGTTTTGTCTTCTGGCTGTATAGCCTGTGCCGCTAGAGCTAGCGATTTGAGTTGTTGGCGATGCAGGGCTGCGTTAGGGTCATTCGCCGGAGGTTGTATTGCCTTGAGGTAAGCACCTACGGAGAATAATGCACCCGCAGCAGTTTTGGGCACTGGGATTCCGTTAGCGTCCTCTGTCATGAACGACAGGTTACGGGTGATTGCTACCCTTTCATGTTCTGGAAGGCTTGCCAACCGCGACCTAGGTCGTGGGGTTGGTTGCTGTGTGGACCCGAGGGATTGCTCCCTTCTTCGGGCACTCGAGAGGCTGGCTTGCCTTTTGCGCTCCTCGAGCGTCGCTCGGTAGTTTTGCAGTCGAATTGACTCCTGCCAGTTGAAGTACTGGAAGGTCAACATCTCCTCTGGGGTGGAGTTTGGTGGCATCAGTGCACTCCTTTATGACTTTATCTGCTTTTGCTGCCATCTCCTCCGTGATTGTCAAGGTTGTGACCCCATCCGGCATGGTTACCGTGCATGGGAATTGTGCAGGCCTGCGAGCGGCTGCGTCTGCGGATGATTCTGCGGTGAAGGCCACGTAGACCTGATGGGGCGTGACCCGAGGACAGGTGTATGTGCTGTCGATTCCAGTCATGGACTCGACGTCGCCGTCGAGGCTCATGTCAGAGCCAGTGTGTTCATCGAGTAGATCTTCGAGGCGAATCTCGTTGTCGATGTGCTCATCGCCTATGCTCATCTCGGTGTTGGCGAAGCCATTATGGATTTCTGAGTCGAGGTTGGTGTTGGTGAAGATCTCCGAGTCGACGTTGTTGTCGTTATGAATCGCGGGCTCGTAGAAGTCATCGAGGGAGATCCCGCAGTCGAAACTCTCGTCGAGTGGTAGGTTGAAGTCGATGTTGCTTGTGTTGTATGCTGATTCTGCTTCCTCGCCTTGGAGTTCCGTCATCATGAACCTGTCGAGCTCGCCGGTCGACATGGTTGTTGCGGGCGAGCAGGCTTCAGGAATCGACGATGGGGCGAGCGCAGTCGACGGAGCCTCGAGTGCACCCAGCGCCAGTTGTTGCGGATCTGTCGAGTCCTGCGTGCCAAGATTGTTTACGAAAAAATTGAATGCTCCAACAGTAAACTCAAACCTGATTCAAGGCCGGAAAACGCCTCCTGAAGCTCGGCGAGTGCGGATTGAAATTCATTGGAAGAGCAGATGCGCTTTTTGCGGGTGAAGCGGGCAGGCTGCCGCTTTTCGAGTGGATCGGCGAGTCGCCGTGTGTCGCCTGGATCGGCGAGTTGCTGTTTGCTGACATGGCCGGCGAGTTGCCGTTTGCAGATGAGATCGGCGAGTTGCCGTTTGCTGGTGTGATCGGCGATTTGCCGTTTGCTGTTGGGACCGGCGAAACTTCGAGTCCAGCGCTATTCTTTCCCACAGACGGCGCCACTTGACGAGGGGTAGACTCATCAAGACCCATGGTTAAGGTCCCTAGGTTATGAATATGGGGGAGAGAACGTGGTAGAGCTGGAAGTATCGTCGGCTGACAAGCAGGGCAAAGATTTTACCCAGGTTCAGGGCCCTCGTGTGGAGGTAACACCCCTACGTCCTGCCTGTCTGTTATTGCTTTGTGAATATGATGGTTACAAGGATCCCGGCGAGATGTCGATCTCGCTAGGGTTTGTGGCTCTGGTGGTTCGTTGTCTGGTTCGATGGCCCTCCCAGTCCTTAAATAATAGGCTGGGTCTCGGGTGTTCGTAACCGACTCGATTTACAAGTAAGGAAACTCTAAACCGACTATTGCTTCGCCAAACTTGGAGGATACTTCATCTTCGTGGGCCTCCCTTCATGGGCTTCATGTAGGCTCTGATAGTTGGGCCTAGTCGATACGTGCACCAGGTACCCTCATGGTAGGGTACCCGATAGGCATACCCATGTCAATGAACTAGAGCTTGGTATGGAGATGAACACAAGCTCTAAATTCTCACATGGATAAAAGCCAAATAAGAACCAAGAAAGATGATATGCCAAGAATGCAAAGGTTTGAGCTCTCCACAAAGATGCGATCAAGTTACTCACTTGAGAGCCCCTCTTGATAGTACACCGTCTATCCTATAACCCGGTCTCCCACTAACACCACGAGACCGGTAAAATAGAAAACCTATCAAGATCATACATTTGCCTTGAGCATTCCACTTGAGCTAGATGATGACGATCTTGACTCCCTCGAGTTGGGACACCTTTCTTGATTGTGCTTGCTAGCACATGCTTGATGAAGACTTCTCCAAATGCTCCCCCATACTCCATTATGGGAGAGCCTCGCTAAGCTCCGTCTTCATGTATCCACTTGCGCTTCATATTCTTCTCTTGATATAGATGATGGCTTGGAGATAAACATGAAGTTCACTCAATCTTCTTTCCAAGCCATGCTTGCAATAAGCTCAACTCTTCACATGACCATTCTTCATATAAACCCTTGGATAGAACCTTGGTCATCATGTAATCTTCTAGAGTCCAACACATGAACTCCAATCTTCTTCATGGACAAGATCTACAAGTATATCTCAATGCAAACATTAGTCCATAAGGATTGTCATTAATTACCAAAACCACGCATGGGGCAACACATGCCCTTTCAACTTTCCCCTTCACCTATTTGGGCTGCCTCTAGGCTTATCTAAACCTAGAATTGAATGCCTTATGCCTCTAGTCATTCGACCTGAGATAAGGTTTCAGGCTTGTTCACCTTTTCGTACAGCAGCTGGTTAATTCAGCCTTTTCATCTTTACCAACTTTTACATGAGCAATCTCAAAATTCATAAGGTGTGATTGAATAGATTGATAAATATCAATGGGATATACGAGACTCTCCTCATAGCCCAACTCTTGCAGCATGGCACCGTATTCCTAAACCCAAGGATAAAGGAGGACCGGGTGTCATTGATCTACAAGTTCATAGTAATTGCTTGCTTATGAAATTTTTAGACAAATTATTTAATAAGAAAAATCTATCTTAGTCACTTGGTTTGGGAAATCTATCATAGCTATGCATTGCCTCCAGCAAAATCTTAATATTGCTCTTTCTGGTCAAGAGATAATCTAAAATTACTACCAGATTTTCAAAAGATTGCAACTTGTGTCTTACACAATGGCATGACCATCCTTCATTGGCATGACAATTGGACAGAGTAGGATCATCTGCTCACATATCCTCACTTTTATTCATATTCTGCTTCGCTACACATATCTTTTGCCTCTGCAATGAGCAAGATTCTCTGTTGGCTTTATTTCGAATACCAACAGTTTGAGGATGCAGTTCGCTCTACCGGCCAGAATGAGGATTCTGATTGTTGGACATATCCTTGGGGGAGGAGGTGTTAATCATCCTGCTGCAATTTATCAAGATTTCCTTTTGCTACGGAAATCTTGCTGGCAGCAACAACATAGGGAGTACTTTTGGTTGCTTCTGCAGGGCAAGTTAACTCCACATATGTTTTACAAAGGAAAACAATATTTCTACCTGATTAATCGTGTGTACTTTGTAATGGCAGAAAAGTGTCGTTTCTCTAGATCATGTTGACACTATGTCTGTCTTACTCTTTAGTTACATGATGCATTCTCTCATCTTGAAGCTCTTGATTTATCGGGAAAAAAATTGAGAAAGCCCTTTTTGATGGAGATTATTATTCTTTGTGCTTGGTCGATCTGAAAGACAAGGAATGCAATGATTTTTCAAGAAATAAGACCTAACCTCTTCAAGTGTAGGGCAATTTTGAAAGGGGATCTCACGTGGCTTCGTTTCAGAGTAATAAGGAAAAATATCTAATGTTTGCAGATTGGGTAGATAGCTTCATTTAGCATTTTCTTTTCCTTTTGCTTGTGCAAAACTCTTGTACTTTTATACCCAAAAAATCAACAAAAATGCACGCAGCAATCCTGCTGTTTTCTGTCACACAAAAAAACACGCATCAGAGTTTTTTTTTTTTGCGAAAACGCACCAGAGCTCACGGAGAAATGACTTGAACTGGAAAGTCAACGATTTCTCGCATGTAAAGATTATGTCCGATGTTCGCGTGTGATCCGTTGACTTCCACTCCACTCGACTCGGACGCCCGCCACGCATTGCGTCCCGCTACCGCTACGCCAGAAAGCGTACGCCGCCCTCGCCCCCATCATTTTGCTCTATTCCCCCTCTCCGCCTCTTCTCCCAGCAGCCCGATCTGTCCCGCCGCCGCTCCAGCTCCGCTCGCATTCGCCGGAACCCTGGCGCCTCTGAAATCATCCTCCCTGTTCTCGCTCTTCCAAGCTCTGTTCGCTGCGGCTTCGCCCCCCTCGACCGCCGGTCCCCAGTATCCACCCCGAATCTCGATCTGCCCAGACCCATCTCCTGCCAATTAGGTGTGATAGCTCTTTGGGTTTCTACCACTGCTTTGGCTCTCGCGGTGTTAGGTTAGGCTGCGAGACTGTGGAGGTTACCCGACAAACAAGATCCTCGCGAGCAAATTAGGCATATTTATTGTCGCCGACGGTGCAATTTGGACCAGTAGAAAGGTAGTTCTTGTGGGCATACAGGTCACTGTTAGGTGGCTCCGTGGCTGGGGACAAGTGCTTGTTCTTACTTAGCTGACTCGTTAGGCTCCTTTGCCTTAGCTTACTATCATTGTATGATCTGTCCTGATGCCGGCTAGTTCACATCAATCGCATTCCCTTCGTATGTTTCACACACAGGAGTCCTAGACACATGAGGACTGGGTTCTAGAAAGAAATGTTAAAAGTTCACTGGGTAAACTAGATATTCTGGGGCCAGTTGAAGGACTGTGTGAGCCGATTGCTTTTTTATTTGGCCCCTGCCGGTACAGCATTTTGGTTTGGCCATGTCTTGTACGTCCCCAGACCCACCGGACTACTGCTCGGCTGTATCGCCCGAGCTTAGACTATACCAGGCATTCATCTTCTCTGTGCCGGTTTTCTTCACATTCGTCTTGCTTCTGTTCTTCTACTTGGTCTACCTGCGGCGCCGCAGAGCGAATTGGCAGTCCCTGCGAATGAGGGCCAATAGTTTGATAAGGGGAGATAACCCTAGGGTAAGTTGGCTTTTTTATGTTCTTCTATTGAACAAGTTTTTTTTTAAGGTAACTGGTGTGTTGGGAATCTAATTCTTTAATTTGTCTTTGTTGGACACATCTGCATTTATAGTTGGAGTGCGGCATTAAGAAGGAGGTGCGCGAAATGTTGCCGGTTGTGGTATTCAAGGAGAGCTTCTTGATCCGGGAAACACAGTCAGTAATCCGCTTCTGATCTCCTAAATGCAGTTAATATAAATTGTTATAATGCTAGACCATATATGTTAATCTCATCAATTGAGACTCACTTGTCTATTTTTTGGTTCAAATATGTGTTTTTCTAAAACATATTGTGGTGTATACTGTCCATATAGGATGCAATAATTCTTTGGTGTAGAGCTTCTACTGATTTTGTCCTTTCAGTAGCTTAGGAATGATCTCATTAATGGAAGCATGTGTTCTTATGTAAGGCTGCTAGAGCCTGCAGCTCGACGCCACCGACCCGTGTATGCCCTTAAGTACGAGGTAGCCAGGTTTTTAACCACTAGCAGCAGTACGAGTTAGCCAGTTGTTAACCTCATCAGCTTAGAGTCACTTGCTTCATTTTAGGCCATGAAATAATATTTTCTAAAAAATATTGTGATCTATACTGTCCATGTATGATGTAATAATGCTTTGGTGTAGAGCTTCTATTGATTTTGTCCTTTCAGTAGCTTAGGAATGATCTCCGTAATGGAACCATGTGTTCTTAATTAAGGCTGCTAGAGCCTGCAGCTCAATGCCACCGACCCATATATGCCCTTAAATACGAGGTAGCTTAACCGGTAGCAAGAAACTAGTGAACGGCATGTGCAAATTTGGAAATTTGTTGAACATAAGAAACCAACAAAGATACGGCAATAAATTGAGATCCTTCAGTTGGCACAAGACTGATAGACCTAATTAGGTTGTAGCACTACCAGGCTTCCGGCTTTAAATAACAAGTAGCGGTGTGGTATATCTTACTGATATAGCACTAATGAAGTGTTCGCGGATTAACTTCTCTCGGAATAAATCATGTGGACATCTCTACACATGTAATTAGGGTAATAAATGTGCGTGATATCAAGTGTCGTCAAGGAGGTTATGTTGGCAAGTCTGTTTTTCTCTTATCAGGGAAGAGAAATATATTTACACGTGTGCATTAACAGTGTTCTATCAAGGCTGACAGGATGCACGTGCCACTTCTGTTGCAATCAGTTAAAAGTAATTACAGCTACCTATGGATAGAACTGCATGGAAATCAGCAATTGTACCGGAATAGTAGTTTACTCATACTTTTTTCTCTCTTTCACGTTTTGGTTTCTTATGTTTTTGTTGGGTTTCATATCTAGCCTACCCCAACTTGCTTGGGACAAAAGGCTTAGTTGTTGTTGTTGTAGCTACCTACGGGCTACGGATTCAAAGGCTCACTGCTGCTAACATGCACACGATAGTACAACTTATTTGAACCCAACATGAGTACAAGCTTTAGTCCCAAAACCCTAAAATAAAGTCCTGCTTGAATCATAGGAAGGTAGGCAGACCCAAGTCCTAAGTTTTTTCATCCAATATAGCTACTTCCGGCTGGGTAAGGGCTTGTGTGAATTTACCCCAAGTGTGCCTTGCCAAAAAATTGTGCTAGCCAAAAAAATTTGTTAAGGTTTTGCTTGCCCATGAGTTGGCCAACATTGGCAAGAAAAACTAGTGTGGGCAAAAGAGCATTAGCATGCCAAACTATTGGCCATCATCAAAACAAGAACCAAATTTTTGGTCATGACCACAATGTTAGTAGGGTAGCTTTTGGCCACAATCCGAACAACCCTAAATCTCTGGAAACCACATACAGGTTTCTTTCAGATATTCTGGAGGGGATGGCATGAAGAAGAGAATACTGGAGTACTGAGTACAATATCACCTAGGCGTTTCCTATCAGATATTTCTGGATATCAACTATGTATAAACGAGTTCCCTTCCAGGTTAATGTGTGCGGATGATTGTACGTGTGTGCACCTGTATCATAATCCTTACTGCCTGACCTTAGAGAAGACGAATTAGACTGGAATGAAACTTCTCAGAAACGATAGCAGATTTGGTACTATAGCTGAGGCGAAGTTTATGAAGGATGATATTATAATATACTTGCGGTAAGCCGTAGCATAAAGGCCTTTCCCGACACTTCCTTTTTTGACATGTGATTTGCATATGGTATTCTCCATCGCTAGCTCTTGCTGTAACTATGTGTTTGCCAACTATAGTATCCACTCCTTCCTCTGCCATCTTACACTGCACTGTTTCTTAATGTTGGTTACATTTCACTGAACAACTCATCATTCTTACCAGATGCTCAGTCTGCTTAGCAGACTATCAAGCGGAAGAGCGGCTTCAAAGGATACCTCCATGTGGCCATACCTTCCACATTGATTGCATCGATCACTGGCTCTCTAAGAACATTACCTGCCCCCTTTGCCGGGTATCTCTCCTTCCAGCCCCCAAAACTGCCAGCGTTGACCCAACTGATCTGGAAGCACAGATTGCCGAAGAAGATGGCTCCTTGAATGTACAGCATCAAGCAGGCATTGGCGATGAAAACACACGACAGGAGGATCAGGCAGTGGAGCTGAGTAGTGAGGGTTCGACACAGCAGGGTGAAGAACAGCCTACTAACGTGGAGGCATCAGTCATTGTAGTCATCGAGCCTCAGATAGCAGATACCGTGGGGTCTCCAAGTGCCACCACCTGCCTGCCCTGTAAGCCGAAGAAATAAGGCTTTTTCTTTATGTACTATTTCATGTAATGTTGTATTTTTAGCTGACTTTAGGAAGAGTGACAAGAAGCGCATGAAGATATCCACCAATGATACGCTGATATACAGTGATTCTAAAGGGGAGGGGGAGGGTCTAATCCTGTACTTGGAATTCCACCGGAAACCGAGAAAATGACTAATGTTCTGATGTAGAACCACAGATGATATTGGAAAATAGAACATGCAATCTCTCTTTTCTTTGGCTGCATCGTCCATAATATCTGTAGTAAAGTACATACACGTGTTGTCTAATCTTGGTCTTGTGCAAAAAAAAAGAATTGGGTCTGACCATGACCACAAATATAGTGATGCAAAAGACCCATTAAACACAGCACAGCAGCGACCAACCAGCACAACAGCAACATCTAACCAAACACCCGCACGCCATCGTACCATCACCGTTCTTTGATTCCGGCCGGAGCAGCACTAGCACGGTCGGAACAATCATTCAGACAGATCAACCTCCCTATGGATTAGAGATCAGTAGATTCATCATCAAAGCACATGGCTGCTTCATGTAGCTAAAGCACAAAAAGGCCCCCACCACATGGCTACAGGCCACTCCACTAGCACAAGAATGAAGAAAGAATGGGCATCACAATGATGAGAAAGAGCATCAGCAAAACGCGCGGCATTAGTCTGGTTCACAGGTTCAGTCATATGTACACAAATACACAAAGAGCCAATGACAGGGAAGGCATCAGCAAGAAAGCACAAGCACTAACAGCAAATATGTTCCAGCTTCCAAAAGCACAACACCAACTACCACCCAACCCAAGCACGGCAGCACACCGGACAAGTTAAAAAGAAGAAGAGGGTGTTGCTGGAATAAACACAACACTTTGCACGGCAAGGAACATATTTGCTGATATGTACTACTACTTGATAATCATGGTAGATACTCCTATTTACTGGTGAAGAGACTAGGCACTGCAGATCTTTTTACCAGTCCTCTTCACCCAACCAAAACGAGTATTGGACACAATGCCACCGCTAGTACCAAATGCGCAGCAAACGGGAACATGCATGGAAGATGTCACATGGAATGTCATGCGGTGCACTGCTGACTCCCAGCCAATCCTGGCTTGGCAAGGGACGTCACTCATCCAGCAACCGGCATGATCCACAAACCAAGGGTGGATGTGGATGGAGTCTTCTGGGTCCGCGAAGCAACCAACCGATAACTCTTAGCAGTCTCATGGCAACCCCCATGATCGACATCCCAAAACAACAGAGGAAAAGATAGGGCTGTGTTAGCATTCAACAGTCATTATCGTCAACCTGGGCATTGTTCTCCAAGTCACTTTGTGGCAAGTCAGATTCGGACGGTGGTTTGCTTGGGCTTGGCTTGATGGTGTCACCAATGACCGGCAGCTTGGCCTTGGGAGTTAGATGCTTGGCCTCCTCATAGGAGTAAATGTATACCCTTTTTACCATGCTGCAGAACTCACTGCAATAGCACATGCCAAAAATGTCAGCAGTTAGGACAAAACTTCAAAACTAACCAATAGCAAATCAATGCAAGGGCACATACTTCCAAGGGTCATCCCCAACCAGCATCATATCATCCTCATCATCTGTGTAAACAAGCTTCCACTTCTTGAGGCTGGCAGAGAGCTCTCCGTGGATATCAAACATCTCTTCTAATTTGTGGAGAAGATCGTCATATCCACGAAGCCTTGTCAAGTCCACTGCCCTTCCAACTGCCATTCCTTCCATAATTACCTGTAGGATGAACAGTACTTGGTTACACTGCCACACCATAGGGCTTTGAACATCACCCAGAAATGATAATATAATGAGCTATTCTCACCTTGGTGCAGCTCCTCACTTGCTTACTCTGAGTCTCAAAAGGTGAATGGTCACTGCTTGCTGCTGGAGCATCGGATTTATTCACTTGGGATGGTTGTGAAAGCTGGTCAGACTCAACGTCTACTGATGCAGCTGGTTGTTCTTGACAAACACCAGAAACAGCTACCGCTGGTGATGTTGCTTCCACAGCAGAGCTTATCTCAATTCCAAATAATCTACAGCCAGCAGTAGTGGGTTCTTGCTTCCTGCCAGGTGGAACTTTGTTGATGCTAGCAGAGTAGGAGTTGACTCTTGTGTCTCGCATTGGCCAATAAAAATGGCTATTGGTTGGATTAGACGGCTCATTCTTGTGCTGAATCCAACATTCAGTGACGATGAGAAGATTGAATTTGGGCTCGACGGATATAGTTCTTGACTTCGTTGTAGTCCAGAAAATGAGAATGTTCGCGCAGACTCAGCCTGGGATTTCCACAAACCTGAGATAAAAAAGGGGGAGGTTAGATACGCAAGGCAACCAATATCTCAAACAGTGGAATGCAACTGATGAGGCTTCTCGTTCTACAGAGACTTAATGCCATTAGGCAGAACATAACCATTAGCAACGGCTTAGAAGATACATACCAAAACCTGGAGGGTGTCCTGGAGCAATTGAAGGTAACGCGGGAGGTCGTGCGCGCTTATTTCTTGCAGGAGGCTGAGGTGGCTGTAGATTGGTTGCAACAAGTGGTTCCAGTTCCCATCGTGAAACTCTATCTGGACGGGGAATAGCAGAAGGCTCGTCCCATGGACCTGTCAGAGGTGGGCATATATGATTGATGAGAACATGACAATACAACCATAGCTCTGTTGTGATATATGTTAACAAAAATAACAGTGAGGTGCAAACAGAAATTAAATTCTGCCTACAAAATCCAAGAATCTTGAGCACCTTTAGTGATCTCCACTCAGAATCTGCCCATGGAGATGTTGACATGCTCCCCACACCGATAATTGTCCCACTGAACTGCAACCCATGAACAAAACATTTATCACATGTGCCCCCTCAATCGAGTCAAACATCCATGTATGGAGAAAAATATATAATTACCTTCTTTCAGGAGCTTCATCACCCTCAAATCTCATCTTAAATCTCATTCCGACAGACATCTTGTTATTCTTAGCTTCAAGGTACTTGTTAAGGCTGACAACAAACTCAGATCGACTTGTTCTGAAAACAAAATTAGACGAGTAACGTAAACTTTGCTGCGAATTTTACAATGAACACATATTTGACAAACTAACAAGGAACCCGTGCATTGCCGCAGATTAAAAAGAAACCATATTACATGTTTACAAGACCAAGTACTTTATTCAATTGAGGTGTTGTTCAGTGTATCTGCAAAATTCATGGTCGTCTTGGAAAACAGAATTAACTGGCTGGTGAACAATCCAATCACAATAACAGGCGACAGATAGTAGAACCCAAGGCAAACAAACAATCATCACCAAATGGTTTTATTTACAGGAGTGAAGACAAGAGGACAGAATTTGTTCAGCACAGAAATAGGGCATGATAGGGGGCAATCACAACAAATTCATAACAAGGAAACCTTGAGCATGCAGAGGTTACATAAAGTGCTATATGCACACTCAGGTGAAAAAGGAAAAGACACCCAACTTGTAAATGTGAGTAAATGAACAGGAACCATAGCAATAGTAAATGTCAAGGTACAGGAAGTGCTGCACAACAGATGATATGAACTGAAAAGGATCGAACCTGGGTTTGTAAAAACAGAAAAGAGAGTTCCAGTGGAGATGGCATGGGATGCAGTTGCCAGGACTCCAAGGTGCATGCTGTGGCTTGATATTACTGATGATGGCATGTTGTTTAGTTGCCTCATCAGCCTCCTTACTCCAACTCGTAGATCTCCATTCTCGCCTCTGTTCGATGAACGACACTTAGCAGAATTGATCAAAATAGAAAATTCATACAGACCTCAGCAGATACAGGATAAAAATAAAAACTTATTTGACTTCAAAATACAAATGCTACTGCAAGCATACCTCAAAAAGATAAATGCATCACCGGCAACCAGTCTTTTCGAGCTAACAAAAACACTCCAGCCAGTTGTAAGCAGATGCCTTCGAGGTTGTCCTGGGAGAAACAATATAAATGAACCCTTATATCGCAGTAAACAGTATCACTACATGCAAATATGCCATCTTAACATTATGGAAACTTTACTGTACACTCTAGGAAGGCTAAATGAAATTGAAAAGAAACACTGCACCAAAGCTGCAGGAATTATATAGTAGCACTAAAAAACTATTAACAGTTTAAGCAGCGTGGTAAGATAACTCACCTCGGAATATGTGACGGAAGTGCCATTCATTTGCATGGAGATCTTTTGCCACCAGTTCTTGCCATGGCGGATTCTGAGTCATATCCTACAGAACATACCCCGTACAACAGATGTATTAGAAAATCTTTATGAATATGTATAAGTGGATGCCGTTATAGAATGCTCTTTATGCTAACCAGTGGGGGCAAACATTCTTCAGCATGCCTCCTTAGAACTGAGAATCCACCATGAGTACTTGTATCTGATGCAGTCAAAGTCTTGCAGAAAGAATGGGCATTGCACTTTTCAGGTTCATGTGGCACAGGATCAGCACTGGTGGGTTCACTTTGCTAATCAAGTAAATTTGAAAGAAAAACAAATCAGCTCATACATATTTTTAATTGACCATGTTATAGATTTAGAGAAGTCAGAAGGGAACTAATAAGGAGTACTCACATCTGCTTCTGGTTGCAGCATAATTTGAGCATAAACTTCATCTGAATCAGTTTCAGCCTGCATTCCGTAGGAAAACCGGTGAGCAAACTACGGGATCTCAGCTACATACATGACGACATTACAAGACATTTCAATGAAGGGAGAGTACACCAGACCAAACAGGAAAAAAAATGCTTACCCTAAGTTCTACATTGACCACCTTGCACATGATCTTAGATGGTAGATTAAACAAAGGCAGGTGCTGGTCAAGCTGTTGATCTGTAGACGCCTCAAGCTATAAAAGAAAACATTGTGATCAGTTCAAAGACACTGAAGATAACAGTTTTTCTGCAGAAACAAAACCGTACTGCCATTTTAATCTAGGAGCAAGCTACATTCCATATTAAGATGTGGTTCGTGCTGAGCAGCAAACTCGTTAGCTGTGGGGCGTCAAGAAGAGCAAACACCCATGTGGCGAGATATATATACCTGTTCCATATGACCCTGGGGAAAGTAGTACACCCGCTCGCCTTGGCGAGGCACTGTGACCAACGGCCCAGCGCAAGCGTGCCATAGCTCCCTGTATAATGCATCGCTAGAGTTCCCTACACAAAGGCATTGGGTTTCATTAAAGGAAAAAATCATCATGAAAGCAAGGCATACAAATCAAGGAGCCTTTCACTTTATTCTTAAGACACAAATTCTAAACCGTTTATCATGAGTTAATTTTTTTTGCAGGTATATCATGAGTTAATTTTAACCAATATTACTACCTAAACAGGCGCTTCATGCATGGATCCACAAACTACATAACGTGTTGTCAAGCTAAAGCATGAGATATTTAGAACAAAACAGACTAATTCGCTGGATAAAACCGAATTTGAGGTCCCTAATTGCACCCATTTCACAGATCGGAATTCGCAAGCATCCAAAACAAAGTAGATAATGCATGAAGATTCTCTCTCAGGCCCGACCAGACAAAAGCACCAATCCATCACCCTAAACAGCAACACTACTAGTAAAAGCTACTCCTTTTTACCAGAAGAAGGCCGAGTCGCCTCGAATTATAAGAATTTGACCACTTCTCGTCCTCACAAACGAGTCAACCGTCCAAGTCCACGTCTCTACTCCCTCGGCGTCCACCCAGGAACTCGTTGCTCCCGCCCCAGGAAGGCGGGAGCTCATTGCTCGCCAAAGAAGCTCAATTCAAGGAGAAACAGCAAGCGAGGGCGAAGGAAGCTAACCTGTGGCACCCGCGGCGCCGGAATTCGCCATCTCCGCCGGCCAGCCCAGACGAGCTAGCCCCGGCGGCCAGAATTCAGCCGTGGAACAAGACCGATCCGCTCACCGGCTCACCCCATGCCCAGCTCCGCAGATCTAGCGCCGCGGCACCACGAGGACGTCAGTGAGGCCCCGACAAACGAACAATTCAGAGGAGGCGAGCCGCAAGATCTCACCAGGGGGACGGCAGTGCGCCGGCGACGACGCTGCTTTTGGCGGGGGTTCCCGCGACAGGAGGCGGAGGGACGCGTCGCGGTCGCGAGGAGGCGGTCGGGGAAGTGGGCGGTGGTTCTGCGGCGGTGTGGCTGTGCCGTTTTTTTTACTCCTGTCCTTGAGCTGAGCTTAGCGCGAGCGAACAGCGCGGCAGCGGGAGCAGTGCGGTGTGGTGCAGCAGCAGCAGCAGGAAGGCGAGCTGGTGGTGGGTGGGTTGGTGCTGTGACTTGTGCTTCTTTATTATTTTGTTCCGTTTTCGATGAAAGAAAGGAAGAAAATGTGCGGGATTTCGGGGGAAAAGCCGATGGCTCCACTGTAACGGCTGTTGCGTGGGTAGTAACGGGGTACGGGCTTGCCGGGCTGGTGTGTGTAGACTACGGGTACACGCCATGTGTACACAGCCTTCTACTATTATGGATCCTCTCCTTAACTTTTTCAGACTAGAGTGCGACATAAATAATTTGCCCCGTTTCGATCCTGTACGTAGAATATTATTTTCATACTTTTGATTTTGATTCCTGCATCAAAATCATTCGAATTTTATTAAGCTCGGCCTCAGTCATATATATTTTATGTTTCAAGGGTCCTACAAGCAGTGGCGGAGCCAGGAATTGAACTGAGCCGGGTCGAACAAATAAGGTCTAAAAAAATTTAGGCAGAAAACTAAGTGTATTCAACACAAGAAAGGTCCAAACATATTCAATTTAATATTTCATCAAGCACAAGTACAAACTGACTACAAAGAAGAAGAAAACTACATAAAAAATAGTGCTATATTTGATAAGATAGTACCATTAAGTTGAATCCATGTTGGCAAGACGAAAGTGCCGAGGAAGATGACCTCTACAGTCATTGTAGGAATGGAAACGTAGCATAATTTTCTTGTCATCAATTTTTGCAAATATCTCTTTCTTAACAGCAAATCATCAAATTATTGAGCCAATCATCCCCTATCCTGTTTCGAAGACATGACTTTATAATATTCATGACCGAGAAAACTCTCTCAACTGATGCTGTTGCCACAGGTAATGTCAACACAAGTGTAATAAGGCGATAGACCAATGGAAATGTCAAATGTTGTCTCTTCTAAACCAACTTGAGAGCAAGACCACTCAGAGTATCACAAGCTATGAATTCAGGACTTCTCTTCGTCACATCAATATATATGTCCAGCTCGTCAACCAAGAGACAACAATCATGTGAAGTGAAATCAGCAGAGTACATAGTTGCAAGCTCAACTAGCTTATCATTATCAAAACTGCTAAATGAGTCTCTAGGATCAAGGCATGCAGTGCACAATAATAAGGGTGTAGAAGTTTTAGAAAATCTATGATTCATCTCACTTATGTTTCTGTCAAGCACCTCATTAAAGAGTTGTACCTTGTAATGATGGTAGCAAGTAACCATCTTGCGTGAGCTCCTTGAATAACCCCTAGCCAGAATGTTGTCATCCATGTTCGGTACAATAATATTTCTTCCACCACAAAAGTTAGTAGCACCAAGCAATAGAGGCTCCCATCCATCATCTCTCAATTTCTGCAATAGACTTTTAACTGAGACAATCATATTCATAGCACTCACTATGTTCTGATCCTTGCAAAATCCATGCATCTAGAAATGACTGCATATCCGGACCAAATTTTGTTTTGGGGAAAATATGACCATGCAAACGATTACGGCCTCTAGACAAATATGCCCATCTCATTTTATCTCTGATTTCAGGGGTACCATATTCATCAGTTGATCTCCAAACTCTAGGATTGGCAACGACATTTGCTAGATCAAAGATTTCAGCAACATTTGCTTGTTGACTGTCCTGCAACATAGAAATCGAAATCAATCTTTGAGCAATCTCCTGCACACTGCTGGTCACTAGACCTCAAAACTAAAATGTGAAATCCAAAGGGGAAAATAACCTGCTCATGGCGTAACCTCTTCAGATTTCTGGATATTTCTGCCTCTTCTTCTTGCCGAGCTAGAGCGAGGGCTTCTGCAGCTTCATCCTCCTCGGTCTGCAGCCGTATCCACTCGGCCAATTCGACCTCTTCGTCGGCGTCCATCGAAGCGAGGCGTGCAGGGCTGCAGGAGTGCAGGCCACCAGATGGGGCGCCGGCCGCCAGGAGATGAGGCAAGGCGCGGGCGGGGCTTCGCGGCGGGAGAGACAGGGCCGGCCGGGCGGGGCGTGGCGGTGGCCGGTGGGGGCGCGAAGCGGGCTGGCCGTGCGGTGCGAGGGCGGCGGCGCTGCGATGTCGAGTTGGGCGCGATGGGCAGAGGCGAGAGCAGAGAGGAATTAGGTCGAGTTGGGCGCGATGGGCAGAGGTCGAGCTGACTTTTCTTTTTTTCGGGCATCTGATTTTTTTTTCGCCCGAGCTGAGCCGGGTCGACCGACCACCCTCGACCCCTACTGGCGTCGCCATTGCCTACAAGCAATTAAAATTGTTCTTTTGAAGATTATATCCAGAACCCAAAGAAGTTTGGTGCGACTTGTTCATTGAATTTGATCTTCCCATAAAATTCAATTAGCCATGCCAGTCTCCACCTGTTGAAAACCTACAATCTAAATGGGTGCACACATGACATGACACACATTTGCAGTCCAGTACATTGCCGAAGATAATTACGGTCATCAAACCTCACGGATTTGCTCGCCAAACCCAACAGCAACAGCCCACTTCTGCCAGCTCACGAGTAAATACTCTTTGCCAAAAAAAAAAGAAGTAGACCAAAGGACCCTATCCAGTGAAGTCCACAGTCCATGCCTGCCTGCCTGCCTGGGCTGGGCGGGCCGCGCGCGCCAGCGTCTCGGACGTAGAACGGAAATCTTCGCTCTCGTGTGTGCGGGCACGGTACGACACGTTCCCATCCCACTTCCCACCCCCTCTCTCTCCGGGTTTAGCTGCGAATTCTCTGCGGCGTCATCGTACTTTGCCCCTTTGGTGCGTGGCTAGCGGTCACGGAATGACCGGTCGGTCGTCACGGAATGCATATGCTTTTCTTAGCGTTGCTTGGGAGCTGATCCAAGGGAGCGGCAGTGTCTTCGCTGTCAAGGAGAAAACAGCAAGGAAAAGCAAAGCCGCGTCAGCGGCTGGCCGGTGGGGCCTGAACTTTCTTTTTATTTTATTTCTCTAATTCGCAAATGCATTTTTCTATCATAGTGCTCAATGCGTGTACCCCCTCCCTTCCCTCGTGCATTCATTTCTCTTTCAAGCAGAGCAGCCGCATCTGCCTTTTGACCTTAATTTCGCTGCGCCATGTTTCCTTCGAGTAGGCTTGATGACGTGAAACACACGTTCGTTGGGAGACCCCAAGAGGAAGGTATGATGTAGTCAGCAGCAAGTTTTCCCTCAGAAAGAAACCAAGGTTATCGAACCAGTAGGAGCAGCAACTCTTCAGAAGGTTGTCAACGGCGCCAGAAAAATAGCTGTCGCAGGGAGTCTGGACTGTTGACGTGGAATCTGCACACAACACAATCAAACTACTTTGCCCCAACGAAACAGTGAGGTTGTCAATCTCACTGGCTTGCTGAAAACAAAGGATTAAACGTATGGTGTGGAAAATGAGTATTAAATTGCAGAGAATGAAAAAGGAACAGTTTGCAGTTTGTGGTTGTTTAATCAGTGTAAAAGAATGGACCGGGGTCCACAGTTCACTAGTGGTGTCTCTCCATAAAAGATAACTAACATGTTGGGTGAACAAATTACAGCTGGGCAATTGACGAATAGTGAGCGCATGACAATGCATATACATGACATGTTGACTACTATGATATTTAATTGGGCATTACGACATAATACATAGACGTTATCCAACAGCATCTATGACTAATAATCCACCGCCGGGTTGTCATCCGAGTCCCCCGTTGGTATTAAGTTGCAAGCAACGGATAATTGCATTAAGTAAAGTGCGTAATGTAAACAAACACATATGCCCGTGGACATAGCATCGTTAGGTTATCCCTAGTGGCAACAGCACATCCACAACCTTAGAACTTTCTGTCACTGTCCCAGGTTAAACGGAGACATGAACCCACTATCTAGCATAAATACTCTCTCTTGGAGTTACAAGCATCTACTTGGCCAAAGCATCTACGAGTAACGGAAAGCATGCAAGATCTTAAATAACATATAAGATAGATTGATAATCAACTTGACATAATATTCAATATTCATCGGATCCCAGCAAACACAACATGTAGCATTACAATAATATGATCTTGATCATGTAGGGCAGCTCACAAGATCTAAACATGATGGCACAAAGTGGAGAGACAACCATCTAGCTACTGCTATGGACCCGTAGTCCAAGGATGAACTACTCACGCATCACTCCGGAGGCAGGCATGGCGATGTAGAAGCCTCCGGTGACGATTCCCCTCTCCGGCAGGGTGCCGGGAAGAGGTTCTGAACCCTCCCGAGCTAGGGTTGACGACGGCGGCGTCTCTGGAACTTTTCGTGGATATTTGCTCAGGTACTTAGGGTTTTCGCGTCGGGGGGAATAAGTAGGCGAAAGGGCGGCGGCTGCGGACCCCCGAGGGGCCCACACCACCCTAGGGCGCGGCAGAGGGGGGGCCCTAGGTGCGTGTGGCCTCCTGGTGGCCCTCCTCTGCTGCTCCTTCGCTCCGTCAGGTGTGTTCTGGAAAAATAGGCACCCCGTGTAGTTTCGTCCAATTCCGAGAATATTTCCAGACTAGCTTTTCTGGAATACAAAAACAGCAGAAAACAGGAACTGGCACTTCGGCATCTTGTTAATAGGTTAGTCCCAAAAAATGTATAAAAGTGATATAAAGTAGATGCAAAACATGTAGCAATTGGTATAAAACAAGCATGGAACATCAAAAATTATAGATACGTTTGAGACGTATCAGCATCCCCAAGCTTAGTTCCTACTCGTCCTCGAGTAGGTAAACGATAAAAACAAAATAATTTTTGAGGTGACATGCTACTATCATAATCTTGATCATATAATATTGCAAGGCACATGTAAATGAATGAAGTGATCCAAGTCAATGGTCTATAATTTGCTACCAAATAGATAATGAGTAAACAATGAATCACACAAGCTAAACGTTTTCATGAATAGTACTTTCGAGACAAGCATCAAACAGTTTTGCATAAGTGTTAACTCATAAAGCAATAGTTTCTAACAAAAGGTATTTAATCAACACAAAGGAAGAATTTAGTTTCAGCATTTGCTTCAACTTTCAACATATTTATCTCATGGATATTGTCAACACAAAGTAGTATAACAAGTCCAATACATTGCATATAACGCATGTTGTAACAAAGTTGACACTAGTGTTTGCTTGTGGAAGACAGAAAGAATAGGAAAACTGACTCAACATAAAAGTAAAAGAAAGGCCCTTCGCAGAGGGAAGCAGGGATTAAATCATGTGCTAGAGCTTTTAGGTTTTTGAAAGCATATAGAGATTGCATAAAATATTTGATACTCCTCCCAACCTTGCTAACACAAGCCATGGCTAACCGAATCCTCGGGTGCCTTCCATCAATCACATACCATGGAGGAGTATCTATTTTTGAGAGGTGTTTGTTAATTGTCAACGAATGGTAGCGGGTGAGAACAGTATTCTACCTGTCGAACGGACTTTTAAGAGCGGCTCCCATGAAGGACGTTATTTCTACCAGCAAGGCAGATCATCCCTCTTTCTCTTTGGTTTACACACATTCAGGTATTTCACTGTTTGTCATTGCTTACTGATGAATCAGGGCAAAAGTGTGAAGAGAATTAATTGGTTAAAGTTGTAATTAATTGGGACTGGGCACCCCGTTGCCAGCTCTTTTTGCAAGTTATTGGATAAGCGGATGTATATGCCACTAGTCCAGGTGTAAAAGTCCACTCGACAAATAGAATAAAGAATAACCACACTAATTCCTCATGAGCTAGTAAACATTGACACAAAAAGGGAATAATAACATTTTGAATAATTTAAAGGTAGCACATGAAAAATTTACTTGGAGTGGCAAGGAAATACCACATATAGGTAGTTATGGTGGACACAAATGGCATGGATTTTGGCTCAAGGATTTGGATGCACGAGAAGCATTCCCTCTCAGTACAGAGTTTAGGCTAGCAAGGTTATGTAAGCAAACAAGAATATCAACCCGTACACCAAGTTTTATATGACAAACATATTGCAAACGTTATAAGACTTCATACCGTCTTCCTTGTTAACCAAACCCTGTTATTAGAAAATATCTAGACCTTAGAGGTACCACCGATGCAAACCAAATTTTCAACAAGCTTTACGGTAGTTCTTCACTAATAGGCTTAACTCATGTGATGCACAATTTAATCATGATCTACTTGTTAACTCAAAACAATTGACAAGCATCAAGTTATCCATTTTAGTGATCTACAAGATTAAGCAAGTTTTTCCTTATACCAATTACCACATGCAACATTTTCTGAACCAACCAAACACCAATCAATTTATTTCATCAACTCTCCAAACAAATATAAGTGAAGCAAGAGAGTACTTTCTACAAAAGAAAGCTAATAGCTCTGACAAGAGATACATGAAAACAAGAGCTAAAAGCTGAACAGCGCTAGATATGAATACTCAACAAATATAAGTGAAGAATAGGAGTATTCTCATGAAAAAGCGGAGCGTGTCTCTCTCCCAATCAAGAATGCTAGGGTCCAGTCAAGCTTTATTGAAAATAAAAGTGCAATACTGAAAATAAAAGCACACAGACGCTCCAAGAAAAGCACATATGATGTGAAAGAATTAAAATATAGTTTCACTAGAGATGACCTGATAATTTTGACGATGAAGAAGGGGATGCCTTGGGCATCCCCAAGCTTAGACGCTTGAGTCTTCTTGAAATATGCTGGGGAGATCCATGGGAGCCTCCCCAAGCTTAAGCTCTTCACTCTTCTTGATCCTATTATATCATCCTTCTCTCTTGACCCTTGAAAACTTCCGTCACACCAAACTCAAAGTAGATCTCATTAGAGGGTTAGTGCATAATCAAAAATTCACATGTTCTATAAAGACGCAATATGATTTGTTACTTTAAACATTAGCTACAGCCACTGATGTTATGTGAAGCTCTTCCACCCAAAAAAGAATTTCACTCAACACTAGTAAAAGAGAGAATGCAAAATAAAAAGGCATAATCTGTCTAAAACAGAACAGTCCGCAAAGACGAATTTTTTCGAGGCACTTACGACGCTCAGATCGAGAAACTCTGAACTAATGAAAGTTTCAGACATTCATAAAGATTACGCACAAAAATTTCAGATTTAATTAACAATCTGGTGATTTTAGGAATTTCGTACAGTGAACAGCAAAAATCTGTTTCTGCGCAGCAATCAAAATTAAGCATCATCTTACATTAGAGGCTACTCTTGGCACAACAATGCGAGAAAATAAAGATACAAAGGAGTTGCTACAGAAGTAAAAAACTCCTTGACTCAATAAAAGAAAAATTGCAGAAAAATAAAATGGGTTGCCTCCCATAAGCGCTTTTCTTTAACGCCTTTTAGCTAGGCACAAAGCATGCATCAAGTATTACCAAGTGAAGAAAGGTCTAATTCATCAAAAGCTTCATCAAGAACAGGGTTTGTCACACTAGGACTTTTCAGTTTACGTAATTCTTGGGAAGAAAATTTAAATAGACCATTATGTGACTCACCCTCAAGCTCATTGAACACGTTATCCGTTTTAAACGCACCCGTGGGTTTTGGTTTAGAAATTTTTGGCACATACATAAATTTTTGCTCTCTCCCCACAAAAGCCTTTTGCTTTTAGTTTTAATAGAGGTAAAAGTAGAACTTATTACATCCATAGCCTCCTCTAATTCACCAATCCTAAGATTTTGATTATCTTGAATAGTACTAGTTTCTAAAACAGCAATTCTTTCATTAATGGTTCCCAGTGATTCATCAACTTTGCTAGTACTATCAAGGAGATTTGGCAAATTTTTCTCTATAGACTCCAATTTCTTTATAACATCTTCCAAGGTGATCTCATTTTTAATGTTACTAACAGGTGGTGTTCCTACTAGGCTCTCAATAATATAACTAGCTTCCAACGCAGGGTACCAAGAAAGTTACCTCCCGTCAAAGTGTCCAAGACATATCTATACCAGCTAGTTATGCCAACATAAAAATTTCTAAGCAGGATCATAGTGGAATATTTTTTAGTACACCTACGATGAGCATCGCTGATTCTATACCAAGCATCTTTCAAACTTTCTCCACTTTGTTGCTTAAAAGATCGAACCTCAACTTCAGGAACCAAAACATGATGAGCCGAACCAGACATGATAACTAACAGAAAACAAAACTGAAAATAAACTAAATGCAAGTAACTAATTTTTTTGTGTTTTTGATAATTGAAAGCAAACAAGATAAAATAAAATAAACTAAGCAAGACAAAAACAAAGTAAAGAGATTGGAAGCGTGAAACTCCCCTTGCAGAAGACTGCTGTCTCCCCGGCAACGGCGCCAGAAAAATAGCTTGATGACGTGAAACACACGTTCGTTGGGAGACCCCAAGAGGAAGGTATGATGTAGTCAGCAGCAAGTTTTCCCTCAGAAAGAAACCAAGGTTATCGAACCAGTAGGAGCAGCAACTCTTCAGAAGGTTGTCAACGGCGCCAAAAAATAGCTGTCGCAGGAGTCTGGACTGTTGACGTGGAATCTGCACACAACACAATCAAACTACTTTGCCCCAACGAAACAGTGAGGTTGTCAATCTCACTGGCTTGCTGAAAACAAAGGATTAAACGTATGGTGTGGAAAATGAGTATTAAATTGCAGAGAATGAAAAAGGAACAGTTTGCAGTTTGTGGTTGTTTAATCAGTGTAAAAGAATGGACCGGGGTCCACAGTTCACTAGTGGTGTCTCTCCATAAAAGATAACTAACATGTTGGGTGAACAAATTACAGCTGGGCAATTGACGAATAGTGAGCGCATGACAATGCATATACATGACATGTTGACTACTATGATATTTAATTGGGCATTACGACATAATACATAGACCGTTATCCAACACATCTATGACTAATAATCCACCGCCGGGTTGTCATCCGAGTCCCCCGTTGGTATTAAGTTGCAAGCAACGGATAATTGCATTAAGTAAAGTGCGTAATGTAAACAAACACATATGCCCGTGGACATAGCATCGTTAGGTTATCCCTAGTGGCAACAGCACATCCACAACCTTAGAACTTTCTGTCACTGTCCCAGGTTAAACGGAGACATGAACCCACTATCTAGCATAAATACTCTCTCTTGGAGTTACAAGCATCTACTTGGCCAAAGCATCTACGAGTAACGGAAAGCATGCAAGATCTTAAATAACATATAAGATAGATTGATAATCAACTTGACATAATATTCAATATTCATCGGATCCCAGCAAACACAACATGTAGCATTACAATAATATGATCTTGATCATGTAGGGCAGCTCACAAGATCTAAACATGATGGCACAAAGTGGAGAGACAACCATCTAGCTACTGCTATGGACCCGTAGTCCAAGGATGAACTACTCACGCATCACTCCGGAGGCAGGCATGGCGATGTAGAAGCCTCCGGTGACGATTCCCCTCTCCGGCAGGGTGCCGGGAAGAGGTTCTGAACCCTCCCGAGCTAGGGTTGACGACGGCGGCGTCTCTGGATCTTTTCGTGGATATTTGCTCAGGTACTTAGGGTTTTCGCGTCGGGGGGAATAAGTAGGCGAAAGGGCGGCGGCTGCGGACCCCCGAGGGGCCCACACCACCCTAGGGCGCGGCAGGGGGGGCCCGCCCTAGGTGCGTGTGGCCTCCTGGTGGCCCTCCTCTGCTGCTCCTTCGCTCCGTCAGGTGTGTTCTGGAAAAATAGGCACCCCCGTGTAGTTTCGTCCAATTCCGAGAATATTTCCAGACTAGCTTTTCTGGAATACAAAAACAGCAGAAAACAGGAACTGGCACTTCGGCATCTTGTTAATAGGTTAGTCCCAAAAAATGTATAAAAGTGATATAAAGTAGATGCAAAACATGTAGCAATTGGTATAAAACAAGCATGGAACATCAAAAATTATAGATACGTTTGAGACGTATCAAGACTCTATACACCGTATCATGATACATACAGAATGAGGAGTAGACTAGTAGCATCCGTCATGTTCATGTTTCATGTGAGCCACTGCGTCAACGGTGTATTAGATGTGCATATGCACAAGTTTACATTGAGAGTGATCATGATTATAAGTTTACGACTGTTTTTTTGGGGGAGGGGTGTACATCCGGATATTACACCTGCATAACGGTGGGTACACCTGAATCACTTGCTATTCGCTTACCACAATAGAAATTACAAGGTCATCAACATTCACAGTGGCATGCACAAACCACACCGTCGTGGCACACGAGAACGGTAAAAAGGATGACCGATCGAAGGATCTATCGAGGACATAAAATTTTAACCGCCTGTTGTCAGCCGTTGGAATTACAAGACCCATGCGAGAGCAAGGTACCATGATCCACTCTTCATACTCGTAACCAATGGTATTTTCCGACATATCATGAGTTTGCTTGCCAAATTAAACCCATATACAAGGGACACCATGTTTTGACTCATAGGTTTAGATGCACATGCACGCTTTATGTAAAATGCATTTTGAATTTTTTTCTAGAAAACATAGGGGTGTACATCCGGATATTCAATGTCCGCACACAAAGTTTAGCGATAAAGTATTTGTTGTGGACTGTGTACAAAGAAATGTCTCGTGAAAAGTCATTTTAGAGCACAAAAAATATCTTTGTACTAAGGTCACAAAAACATTTTTTCGTGAAACTTTATATGCAAACATATGATATCTGGATATACGTCCTATTTGTTAATATTTTATTTAGAAATTGTTTCTTAAACAGTGGGTCTATCTGAAACTCTTACGGAATCTTAATGGGTTCCTTTTTTACTTTGTTTGGATTTAGTTGTCAGGCAACCCCTTCTTACAATTTTGGCCAAACTGGATGGGCATGAACCAGAAAAGACCAAAGACGGATTCGATTTGCTGACTTGGTATAAAGCAAAGTCAGTTGTAAGTGGGACCCACCATGTGTGGGGTCCACACGTCAGGGACTCAAAGTCATCCAAAGTCAGTCGTGCCAAAGGCAGCTAATCCCAGTCTACCTGAGACCGACCTCCTAAATAGTCTCGTATGGAGTAGCTAAGTTGTATCATGCATGTGGACAATCACAATTTCACTAGCCACTGACGTGCAGAATCACAATCTCACATACACGCGGCTTAACCTATTATTGCTCGTGCCTCCTGGGTGCAGTTAGCAACGTTGTTAAGTTATTGTTCCTAAATGACGCGATTTGATTAGGTGCTGATTAGACGGTCATGACGAGGAGTCAGAAAGTCAAGCACAGAATTAGGAAATTAAGAAATGCTAACCAAAGGCATGTCGCGTGCGCTGGAGTACTGGTTTAACTAATTAATTAACGCCCGCTCCTTTGCGAGGCAACCAGATTAGATTAATTAATCCCCGAGTGGATTAGGGTTCTTTTATTGCTGGTTAATCCATGACCAATGACGAGGTTTCTCTCTCTAAAATGATAATGACGAGGTGTGCATTGCGCCATCTCATCTGACTGGACGATGGATCTGTGGCGGACGCACGAGGAATCTGCCCCTTCCCGCTGGTTCTACCAGTGTGTGCTATTAGACTACTCATAATATGAAGTAACATACCCTAATATCATACGTATAATATTAGTCTATCTGTCTATGTTATTATGTCCATATTGATTGATACTTTGGTAGTTAATAACAAACTCACTTTGTCTGGAATTACCCGGTTTCGTCAAGATCAGACTTTAAAGTTTGAGCAACCATACAGATTTAATATCAACATACAGAAGAAATATCAACATCCATAATGTAAATTTTATTTGAGTATTAGATATAAATATTTGTCAAAACATGCAGGAATCTATATGCTAGCCGTACGTAAAAGAGTGAGCATCAAAGGATGGACGCGAACTAACGATAAAACAGATGGGGATACTATCGGCGGAGGAAACAGTCAAATAAGTGGATGACAGTGACATATTGACGATCAAAAGGATGTACTGTAAGTAGGAGCAGCTAGCTCTGGCCGGCCGGTCCTTGTCCATTACATTGATGTTGTGGGGTGGCCACCGAGAAGGGCGTTTTGGTGCCCGGCACAGATGCACCTGATATCTAGACGGCTCACGTTGTGTTGAGATTGCTATTCTGCGTCTTGTCGGGACGTGGGCTCACGTGGTAAAACGAGGAGAGCGTGGTAACTGTGACCTGGCATGTGGGGTACCGTCGTGACGGTCGCAACGCGGACGGACGGCGCCTTCTCCGGGGGCAGAACGCCTTTTTTTCCTGTGCCCGCGGTCCAGATAATATCTGTGTCAGAGAAAACCGTGTCTTCCCCCACCCCACCGCCCTGGTCGTGGAAGGACGATGGGCGCCGGCGCTGAGTCTGCGGAGACAGAAACACTCGAGAGGCGCGAGGAGGACGGGGCGAGTGCGGGCGATTCTTTGAAGATGGAGGTCGCGGCGGCCGCCGGGATGAAGATTCTAGATGGCCGACCACTGGCCTTCGATGGCATGGAGTTCCTGCTAGATCCAGTTGACAGGTGATCGATTTCTATGCGCCTCCGCGGTCGAAGACAATCGAATCTTGATAGTTAGTGTCTTTTTTTTTTTAATTCTGGGGATATTGTGTTCTCTGCGCAGGTTCCCGGCGGGGGAGGCGGCGGGGGATACCGGCGACGGGATGGATCTGATCCAAGCGCTGGCTCAGAGCGATCCGTCGCCCTCGCCCGCGCCGCTCGCCGGGCCTCCTCCTGGTCCACTCCCCCGCCGACGCCCCGCATCCGCGCCTCCATCCACAAACCTTATCTCTTAGAATCGATTCTTTCCGATGCGTCTCAATCCACATCCGTGCCTCCTCCTGACGACCTGGTCTCATCGGTCGCGTTGCCTCCACCGGTGAGGGCAGCTACAGCCACCGCCCCGCAGATCCTTCGTGTCGAAGCCGTCTTCTCGAGGAACGAGCAGGGCCAGGTGGGGGACCCGCACCTCGTGCAGGATCTCGCACCGCGGCGACCTCCACGCCGCCGTTCCTCGACCAATGGTTCCTCCTTGCTCGCCCTCCGCTCCATTCCTGTCGCGCGCTCCACGTTCTGCTACTTACCCAGATTTTCCACCCGCCACCAGCAGGAAGGAAGCCCTTTCCTGCCTGGCTGCTCGCCGACGGGGGATCGACCTCCGCCGTGGATGTCCTCCACACCCTTCTACTTGGCCGCGGACTGCCTTCAGCACGAGGATGAACAAGCATACACGCGGAGGTAAACACTCTCTCCGATCTGCTGCTCTGGCATGTACGGGATGGTCGTCTCTCTCTGCGCAAGTGCGCAGCATCTTCTAGCTCACTCACTCTGAGGAATGGGTTGACTAAGAATCCTGTTACAGTTTGCACGCCTCGGCCATCGGTAATTGATCAGACATGGTATTCCCATCTCATAAAAAACTGTTTGACTGAGCTGGTTGCAAGGCATTTCAAGGTAACCGATATAAGCACACTTTTATCTGAACAACAATCAAGATTGTCTATGTTACCGCAGTCAATATGAACCATCATATCTTGGCATGTTAGGTGAAAATTATCCATTACCTTGAGTCCTTGATGTTGCTAGCTGATATGCACGTCCATAATTCCAGGTTCCACTTATTGTACAAGTAAATGTCAGGCTGGTTTTGCTTGCAGCTGGAACAATTGTTGGACTTTGTGTTCTTGGATTTTTTTCAGCAATGTGTTCATCTATTACAAGAATATGAGCTGCTAGAAAACCACTCAAGCCTTCCACAAACATAATTGCCACATCACTATACAGCTGTTTAGTCCAAAGTTGACATTCACTTATTGCAGGAAAATTCAATACAGGCTCTAATACTTCTTGACAGTAATCATTTATTGAAGAACAGTTTATTGGTAAGGCAAATAAGAATACCTGGGCTCATAGATGCCGTACCACCTGCACCCTTAGCCTGCAAAGCAAGCAGCTTGCCTTGTACTTTCTATTGTCTTGTTTCCTGAGCATAGTGTCAGTTTCTTGCATACAAATGTGAAAAATATAAGGACCAAACTCGTGGTAATTGCTGCCAAAAATTAGGATCTGAGTCGTTGCAGAAGAAACAAACCCTGAGATAAAACAAATAACTAAGAAATATGAGTAAAGGTAGTTGCATCAGTCGTTTAGTTTCTTCCACCCTTGTTCATTAATTCTTTCTTCAGTGTTAAAGTCATTTTATTTCCACTTTTGCACGCAGCTCATTTTTTTTTTTGGTTTGCTGAACTTCATAGGTGACATGTGCTTGCTCCACATACCATCTGCAATTGGTTGTACATACATATCCATGCCTCGGCAGAAATGTTCAGAAGTGAGCAGTCAAAGTGGTGAGCAAGCTCTACACGGCGACACACTGCCAGAGAAGCGGGAGAAGTGGAGCCGGGTGGTTTTTCAAGTGAAAATTATAGATGATAGTTTGGAGTTTGATTGCGAGTGTTGCTAGTTCCCACACATGGGCATGTTGTGTTGCCATTTGCTGAAGGTGCTGACTATGAATGACTAATTTCTGTTTTGTTTACATTCTGAATTGCCACGCTCTATGGTTCCAGATGCCTATTCTAGGTGATGGACTACCTGCACATGAAGGAGATACAGGCTCGGCACATTTTGAAGCAGTGGACACATACTACCTGAACAACTAGTGCAATACCAGAACTCCAGAAGAATCAGCTATGTAAAAGGACTTTCATTGTGCGCCTTGGTAGACTGTCGACTTGCTGATTAGCATGTCTGAGCAACTTTCGCTCCGGCAAAAATAGTCACCTTTATGCATTTTTAGGATTGTTTTGCATAAAACTGTAAGCTGCTGCTGCTGCAGTTGTTTGTGTCATTATTCTGGGCAGGATAAACAAGTATAAGAGTGATGAGGTTGTGAATGGGGTAGAGCATCGTTATGAATGATAATAATCATCCAGTTTAGGTACAAACCACTCATTGAAGTGCAAGTAAGTAGGTTATGAATGATATATATATATGTATGTATATTTATATATGTATTTAAATGAGTTTACATTTTGTTAAAATATTCGTTGACATGTTTAGAGGGTTTTAAGTTTAAGTAAATATGTTAGGTAAATTTAAATGGTTAAATACACGTGTGGTGAAAGTGCATTATGTATGAGTCTAACTGTTGTAACTTGTGATTTGAAAGTTTTCAATTATTGTGTATTTTTTGTAATAATTATTGTATATTTTTAATTTTAGAAAATAATCAATTTTTTTTTTTGGAGAGGAAGAATGGCATAGGGAAATACCTTTTTTTTTTTTTGGAATATTCAAATCGTGTATGTTGCATTTACGTGGTGAAATGTGAATTTTGAAATTATTGAAGTTGTACTTAAAAGTTGCAAAAGTTTTTGGTAAAAAGAAAAGCAAAATGCAGTTTTGGAAATGTCGACATTTAAAAATTGTGAAGATTTGATAACTACTGAAATGCGAAGAGTTAGCAATTTTGAATTGTTTGGAATATTGATATTTGAACTTTGATCGTATGTCGTATATTTTTTTGTCTTTTTTTTTTTTGGTATATGTTTGCAGTTTGTTTGTATTTATTCGCATATTTTGGTAGAACATATGAATTCTGCAATTTGCATGTATTATAAATTATTGTTTGGAAGACTTGAATTGAACAATTTGCATGTATGAAAATATGTTAAATTTAAAGATTCTTTTTTTCTGGATGGTTAATTATGAATTTTACATTTTGCAGGTTTTTTTGTAGTAATTATTTGAAAAATGGCAGCGGAGGACGTCGCGGATCGAAACACTGTTTAACTCTGAGCTCGCGGATCGGATGGGGTTCATCTGGCATTTTTATAGGATTTATGGAAAATTCCCATATGTATTTAATAGTGGCATTTTGGTAATTCTAACAACTTTTAATTTTTTAGTCGTCCAATCATGCATGAATTTGAGATAAACAAATAGGTTTTATTGTTTTGAGCATTTTGATATATTATTTTCATTTTTCTGGAGCGCAGATCAAAAGTTTTTAATTCTACAGATTTTTATCATTTTCTGGAATTATCTGACTGAGGACCCCGCCTGTCAGTCCCATGGTGACGTCTGCTGACGTCATTCACGGTGGCGCACGGCTCTGATGGCGATGCGCCGGTTGACTCCGGCCACGCCTGCAAGCGCGGCTAGGCGCGTTGGACGCGGCAGGAGGAGAGGAACGCGGGGGTGGTGGCGATTGGACCAAATGGTCACCGGAACTACTCCGGCGACCATGGCCAGCGGTGGCCGGAGGCGGAGCGGTCGCGAACGGTGACTTAGGGCGATAGGGAGAGGGATTAAGGGTCCCCGAGGACCCTCTGCTCACCATGGAGGCGATGGCGAGGTCGGAGAGGCGCGGGGAGGTCAGACGGCGACGGAGTCGAGCCGGAACGGCGACGACCGGAGTTGGGGAAGAAGTTTGATTCACGTGCTTCTGTACATCCCGGCATGCACGGATCAAAGAGGAGGGAAAGGTCGATGAGGCGGAGCTCGTGGCGTGCTCGTCTTGGTCCAGGGCGGTTGAGATCGACGGCGATTCGCAGCGGCCGGCGAGCTAGGGTTCGGTCGAGCTCGGGGAGAGAGAAAGGGCCCTCCACGCGTTGCTCGTCGAGGAGGGATAGGCGGCGGCGGCGCACCCCACCGTGTCCGGCGATCCGAGCGGGGAGGAGGAGGACGCCGGCGGAGCGCGGTGGCGGCACCGGCGGCGGCGAGCTCGCGTGGGGAGGGAGGAGAAGGAAAAGGCCGCTGGCTGTTTTGCAAAGAGATCCCCAAGTTTTTTACAAATTACGAAATGGTCCTCCCGCAAAGTACTGTTGAAACGCTGGTACTGTAGACGTCTACAGTGCGTGGGTGAACGTGGGCCGCCGATGCGCCGGATCGGACGGCCGAAATTTTGAAGGTGACGTGGGCAGGTTCTGCGGAGGGCTTAAGCGGTCACCTTTTATATAGGTTAGATGTGACCTGATGGTGCAATGATAAATGTGACCTGATGGTGCTCTTTGTTTAGTTTGATTATTGAGAGCGTGACAGTGTCCCAGTATTAGACGATGGGTTGGATCTGTGGGGTTAAGATCTAGGTCGTGCTTTAAAATTGGGAGTTAGATCTAGGTCGTGCTTTAAAATCGGGAGTTGGAGCGGTGAACGGCTCGCTTGACGGAACAGACGGGTACATGTATCGGGCCACTCCGTTGGTGTCCATCTGTTCTGTGGGGTTCGACATCACCGTCCTCATTTAATTCCAGGGAACATGTGGGCCACCAGTCTGGAGTTACCACGGTAAGAAATCTAGAAGTGGACAGAGCTATTCGAATCTTGATGAGTTTGAAGGAACAAGATATCGGGAGCAACTGAGCTCGGGCTCCAAAACAGATTTTCGGGTGGCCACCATTGATTAATCGTCATAGCTCACTTGGGGCAAAGCTTTGGATGAGAGTGACCCTAGCTTTGGTGCTTGTCTCCCCGGGCGTATGTGTGCGCCCACCTCCTCATGTCATGCATTCTTTTCTCTTTCATAGGTCGACAGCCGCATCCGCCACCAAGCCTTTTCGCGGCACCATGCATGCCTCTACGCACTGTAGGCTACTTGCACGATTATACTCCCTCCGTTCACAAAAGAATGTCTCAACCTAGATCATGTCTAGATACATGCAAATTTGATATAGGTTGAGACACGTTGTTGAAAGAAAAATGTATGATGATCCACTCTATTGTACACAACAAGTAATAAACAATGAACGAAAGTTGAATCAACATAGAGGACACGAGTTTTAACGTGAAACCTGAAAAGGGAAAAGCCACGGACGTCAGCCAGCAAAAATTAACTATATCGGGAGAGGTTATAAAAGTCAAGATTTACAACTGTTCGACTTATCCCAAACCGGCGGCTTACAAGATGTATCTATAGTGGCGAAGGGCATCCCTTCGTTCCGGCAGAAGTTAGTCTTTATTTTGATTAATTTGGATCACACTAAAATAATAGTCATGTGTATTTTCCAATTTGTCTTGTGAAGCTACATGCGATGGATTGGTGCACCTAAGCCGTCTGACCCACCCGCATTGACTGAGTATAAATAGAGTTTTCTTAGGCTTGCATCGATTTTGTCGTCAAATCGTCTATTGGGAGATAGAGTAAAGAAAGGGACAATGGTACTTAACGTTTGTCAATCAACGCGTCTTTTTTTACTTGTCTTATGTTTTACTACCTCCGTTCGGAAACATAGGATGTTTTTGCTTTTTTCGGATTTGAATGTACTTAAACGTGTTTTAGTGTGTATATTCATTCATTTTATTTTGTATGTAGTTCATACTGAAATATGTAAACCATCTAATAATTTGGAACAGAGGTTTTCCATTCCAAATTATAAGATGTTTTAGTTTTTTTCAGATTCACATATATGTAACATCCCAAATTTATAATAAGAATTAATAAGACCCAAAATTCAGAACCAACAAAAACTTTTTGAATTATTTCACAAATGATTGTGTTTTCCCTTATATTGTTCTGTTTGACCTTGTGTGACTTGAATGTTTAAGTTGTTTGACTAGGAAATATTAACCCAGTAACCTAACCTAAGTAAAGATATCTATTAAACTTTGGTGATCACGTTATGACAAGAAAAACATTTCTATATATTTTCTGCCACTCCTGCTTTATTCAAATGTCATTTCCAAAAATAATTTGGGTTTGGCCACAACCAAAACATCCTTTATTGAGAAAGTAAAAGTATTTCCAAAATTATGTAACCCCCAAAAGTAGGGAGATCTATATGTTATCTCCTATCTATTTATCAAACTTGATATTTTGCATGTGTATGCAACTCCCATTTTATAAGCTCTTATTTTATTCCATTTAGAAACCACACTAGTGGGAAATATATTACCCCACATAATTTCTTTATCGAACCTTTTGAAAACTATTGGGTTATGAGTTGAGATATTTCCTAAACCACATCTTGTCATAATTAAGTGTGATCATTTTTAAGGTAGTATTGTTGATTATGGAAGGTGTGGTATGATTGATTCTTGTTGTTTGATTTGTGTGGACATGTTGGTGTGGTTGATATTGTTCTGTTGCTGATGTTGTTGTGTTATTGATACTGTTGTGTTTGTTGCTTGTGAGGATAAAATTCCTCAGTGTGCTTAATACTAAAATAAAACATATTGGATAACCAATTGGGAATATGACTTATATTTAAGCCCAAACTCCTCAAAGAATTCAACAAAGGGAAATTTATATCATAATAAAGAAATGATCCCAATAAATTAATTTCCCTCCCTAGTTCTCTCTTTCTTTCAAACCAATATCTTCTCCATGAAAATATAACTTATTTGAAGTTACAATATTTGTTAAGAAAGTTCCAAAAGATCCAAACACTATCTCACACTTGCTTTAAAAATAATTAAAAGGATATCAAATATTATTTGATAAAAATACCCAAATCAAACCCTATGAACAAATATTGTGCAAAACATTTTATTTTCAAAAACCAATTTTTGTGGAGCTTCTACATGTATATGGGAGGCTACATGAATTTTCTCAACTTTTTATAAAGTGTTTAAGTGCCCCAATTAAAATCCCTAAAACCTACTGGTTTCAAAAAGAAATAGAAGCAGGGACTTGTTTGTGATTGTAAAAAGTATTCCAGGGGGCGTTCTGTAAAATCTTCGTTGACCTCCTGTAGCTGACGGCGCCCGACGCTGCGCCGTGCTGCCGTGCTCGCTGCGCCGCCGTGCTCCCTCCTGCAGGTCACCGAGCTCCACGCCGCCGTGCTCCTCACGCCGCGCCTTGCTGCTCGACAAGAGGAGACTCCTCCCACACGACTCCTCTGCCTCCCACCTGCTCCCTGCTCCTCTGCCTCCACCTCCCTCCCGCACGCCACCGCACCACGCTCCTCCTCGCCGTTGTGGAGCGGATAAGAAGGCCCCCGAGGCTCTCCTCTGCTCCCCCTCCTCACTTATTTGCTCACCCCTGCTCTCTCTCCCTCTCTCCTTTTCTTCCACGAAAACGAACCACGGCCGAAGCCGCCGACGCGCCCCGCCGGCGATAGAGACCTCCCCGACCAAATCCAAGCCTACCAAAAAGCCTCACCGCGTCGTCCTCTCTCTCTCCATGCGAGGAATCGCAGATTGAAGCCCGGGATCGCCGTTGCCGTCCGCATCCCCTTCTTCTCCGGCCGCCACCTTGCCGGGAAGCTCGCGAGCAGCCCCGTCCACCAATCTCCGCCATTCTTGTTTCTCCGAGCTCCCCTCATCGCCAGCTAGCTAATGGACATCACCATTTCTTTGTAGGAGCCCGGAGCAGCCGTCGCCATCCTCGCCGTGCTCCCTGCTCTCCTCGCTGCTCTCTGCCTGTCGCGAGGAAGAAGAAGCCCGCGTACCGCTTCGCCGCGTACATGGGCCGCTGGGTGGGCCTCTCTCTTCACTGCACGGCCGGATCTGGGCAGATCTGGCCCATTCACTTATTTTTTTTAGTAGATCTAATATCCATTTTCATTTCCTGTTTAAATGGCAGTATAGGTTTAAATCATTTGTGGTGGATCTAGGGTAGATATTTGAGTGATTAAAATTTTGTTGTGTTCCTATTAGTTTTCTTAGACATGCAGAACTGGTTGCTTGCCAAAATAAATTTTTACTTGTTGTGTAGATTAAATCTTGTAGAAAGTGTATTTTCCACTAAATATTCAATATCTAGAGTTTTATAACTCCAAATATTGCAAACTAAAATTATCTGGAATGCTTGGAGTGATACCTTTCTAGATCAGTTGGTCTTGTATGCAAATGACTCCCAAAACAAAAGTTCTAATCATCCTTGTAAACACACCAGTAGCACTTTAGTGATTTTTGTAGATTTTTGTGAAATGATTTTTAGAGTAAATCCAATTGGATTGTCTTCTATGTTTGTAGGATAACATATTCCTAGCTTGGCATGGTTGTTTGATTTACAGAACTATCTAGGTGAAATATTTAGTAAAAGTGAAGTTTCTGCCTCTATTTAGAAGAAAAGAATCTAAATGCCTTGTTTACCAAATTGTGTTTTATGATTGTTTGGTACTGTTGCTGGCATGTTATTATTGTTTAACATGTTAAGATATGTTAGTATTGTTAGTGGCATGTGCTATGCTTGTTTATCTTGTTGTTAAATTAGTTTTGTGTGAATACATTTTTAATTGTTGGCTAGAATAAATCTTATAAAAAGTATCTTTAATACTAAATAACTCCATATCTCAAGATCTAGAAATCCAAATAAATCAAACTCAAATGCTCTGGAAAACTTATGAAATTATTTAACTCACTGAAGTGGTTTCATCTCATTTAGATTAATATTAAAAATGTGTTATTTAAAATGCCACAGAAGATTTAGATTCTAAACTTGTTTGTTTCTGATACTCAAATAGTCCAAATGATGCCAATCCAATTTTGTTAGCTTAGTACTGTGATAACTTAGCTCCCCTATTTTTGGTAGAATTAATTGACTATTATTATTTAATTGGCATTAGTTTGGTTATTAGAAAACCTTTCTGGACTAAAACAATTATAGAAAAATAATGGTTAATCCAAATGGGTTAGGACCAATTTTGTTAGGTCACG
The DNA here is from genome assembly GCA_947311845.1 of Poa pratensis. Taxonomy (NCBI): domain Eukaryota; kingdom Viridiplantae; phylum Streptophyta; class Magnoliopsida; order Poales; family Poaceae; genus Poa; species Poa pratensis. Next base: position 48,459,832 of record CAMZMU010000033.1, on the reverse strand, counting down.
TTTAGTCAAGGTTAGTTTCCCCTAAAAGGATTTAATTTTTGAATAACATTAACTCGCGTTGTAGCAAAAACTTGATTAAATAGTTTCTGTAATAAAACAATTGTGTAGGGAGTTTTATAACTCCAATTGAATCAAATCCAAGTGTGTTGTCTCCTACACTTCAGTAGCTTTCTGTAGAAGTTTAGTTTGTATTTTTGTGACCAACAGAACCCAGGTTACGCAATTAAACATGCACCACTAGATTCTGCCATATTTAAAACCTAATTAAATAATGGTCAATTCAATTAAATTGAAATCAAATTGTGTTGCTTTGTGTGTGCAGTAGCTATGTTTGATGCTTGAGAGTTGTTGTGATGCTTGATTGAGTAGTGTGGCGATTGTCAACTTGTTTGTTAGATAATAATCTACCCTCATGATTGTTGCTTGTTAGTATTGCTTGATGTTGTTGTTGGAGTGTTCTACCGTATGTTGATTGTTCTTTCCTCTTTGCGACGCTAGATTTAAACGCTACCGGAGTAATCGTTGGAAAGGTTTTATGAGAGAAGAATCGAAGTTTATTTCTTTGATCAGTAAGGAGAAGTCCAGGGACATCATGCTGGAATCAGGCAAGCTACTTCACTGAACTTGCATCCATATACATCTATTTTGATTTACCTGTTTTACTTATAAATGGCATAAATGATTTATGTGGTGTTTGCCACGAAGGCTATGATTTTGAAAACCCTTGTTCCAAGATACAAGTATATTATTGAGACACCCGATATAGAGGTGTCAATGGTATACAACGATTTCAAAATGAATTTGTTTTACTCCAAAGCCTTCTATGAAAATCTTTGGTGGGATTACGAACCACCCGAGTTTTGGTTAAAAGTATTTTGCTAGGAAAATTGGAAATGATTGTGAAAACCTTTTCAAAAGTTTATGAAAAACTATTTTGCCACCTTATGTAGAAATATAAGGTAGTTATTTTACAACTATAGGATGGGAAAAACAATAGTATTCAAAACTCTTTTGAAAGTACTTGGATGAAAATGAAATGCCGAAAGGTCGGTATTCAGCTGGAAAATGGTGATGTTGTTTTGAGAAAAATGCACATTGTGTCCTAGTACTATGACGACCAACCAATACCCTGTGCGACCACATTTACCCACATATGGGCAAGGGCGTAGTCATATAATTTGCTCGTGTTAGTACTGGATGCCTCAATAACGAGGATAACCTCGTTCCATGAGGGGATGGTCTGAGGACCTACCCCCTGACCTGGGTCCTCTTAATAGAAGTCTACCGGAAGCCGGTATGAGCGTAAAGAAGAAAGAGGATTGAATGGCTCCCTTGGGTCCGCCGGACAGAACTACGAGTCCTCACACTTAGTTTCTGAGGATTTAAGTGTCGATGGAAAGTGTCGTAGAGGCAGGGTCCTATACTAGCATGAGCAAAGGACAGGCTATGGCCGGGAACTCAACTTCGCATACCCCTGGTATGGCGGGACGTGGCTGACACGATGAGTGACCGGATGGGTGTGGGAAAAGCGTGCTACCTCTGCAGAGTGTAAAACTATTCGAATAGCCGAGTCCTCGGATATGGACAGTTGGGAGGCTGTCCTAAGACCATGTGCAAAGTTTTACAAAGGTTTAAGTTTAAAATGAAATGGAAGGGGAGATGCTGTTACATACCTATACTAATGAGTTAGTATAAGGTTGTTGAAGTTAATTGGACCATAATGAGTTATGGTCGGGAAAAAGGAGGAGTTTTTGAGAAATAACTAAAATAATGATTTCTTAAAGGATAGTTATAAACTTCTTCTTACCTTTTTAAATAAATATATAGAGATGTTTTTCAATAAAGATATAAAGATGTTTTTTTTCAATAATAAAAGTCTTTGAAATAAAAATAAAACTAAAATAGTGCATACTCAAGTTGGGGTAGTTTGCGAGTACAATCAAATGTACTCATATTGGTTTCGTCCCTGGCTATTGTCTTAGCCAGATTTTAAAGAGGAGCAGTTCGAAGAAGAGGAGTTCACTGGCGTCTTTGCGAACTAGGGCGCTTCCCAGTCAGCTGCCTGTAGGGTTAAGGCTAATGACTTGGGCTCCACGTTGTTTGGTGATTCCGCTGCAAGTACCTGATGAAGTTGATCACTTCAATCAAGTAAGTAAATAAATTCGGTACGTATGGATGTTCTTTGATTACCAGGTTGATTGTGCTTCAGCGACGCACTGATCATGGGATCGCTGATATGTAGGCACAAGGGTATTTCGGACTGCTAGTCCGGGGTCCCCACAATATACCTAGACGTGTTTTAGTCTCTTTGTTCATTCATTTCAGTACGAATCTAGTCCACATTAAAATATTTAAAATATCTTATAATTTTATAATTAGTAATGGGAGTACTTGGCAAATAACTTAGGCCTCGCTTGGATGGGAGTTTATTAACCAAAACGACAGTCTAGAATTACGGAGCAAGAGAGGCCACGCTGAAAATACGGAGGAATAACGAAGCACGTCGGAAAAATATTCGGAGCTGTATTCTGTCACGGCGAACCAAGTGGGGCCTTACAGAGATATGGGAGAAACCACACTACGCGTGCTCTTCGTAGGAAGATTTTCTTCCAATAAGATGCGTATCTATATAAAGACTGTTCCACGATTTGTCCATACATACAATCCGCATCCTCCCGAATCTCCCTGTTCAAGTTCTTTTGTGTCTGTGTGTGTGAATTGTTCTGGATCTGGTTGTCACGCAAGCGGTTTGTAATTAAAGCCATAGACAGTAGCCATCGATGTGCGTACAGTTTGGCCTACTCTTGCTAGCCTCTTAGACGTCACAATGGGAGTAACTTGGGTGGTAACATCACACATTTCAAGACAAGTTTGCTTATGTGGCATGTAGTTAATGAGGAGAGAAGTGTTTGGGGGTAACTTATTACCAAATGAGCCGCCGTGGAGACAAACGGTCGTGGCATCTGATTAGGCGCTGATTAGAGAAACGGTTATGGCAAGGAGTCAAAAAGTGAAGATCAGAACTAGAATCACGAAAAACTAATCAAAGTGTCTCGACCGTTTTTTCGAAATGGAGGGTATACCCCAGCCTCTGCATCAAAGGATGCGCACAACCGTTTCAATTTATTAATAATAGGAAAAACACGAAACCACCAAACCCTTACAAGGAAGTACATCGGTCAACCAGAAGAGCCACCGTCCAGGCGAAAACTCGCTACACCTACAAGCCTGATGAAGGGGGTGGACTAATCAGAGCCAATGCCCTGACCTCACGCACCTACGCACATCATCTAAATCCGGAGACGAAAGGCATGGCACGGGAACAACTAGAATTGATTAATCAATTGCCCAAGTGGATTAGGGTGCTTAGTTAGTTTATTGCTGGTTAATCCATGACAAATGAGTTTTCTGTTTGAAAGAAGGAAATAATAAGGTATCCATCACACACCGTCTCGCTTGATAATCCCCTTGTTCCCCTCAATGTGATAACCGTTTATCAGTTTGTTTATTACTCACTTAGATCCTAAATGTAAGCATTTTTAGTCTTTTTTGACACATGTATCTAGACATGTTTTAGTGCAAGATTTACATGAATCTTACACCAAATCATGTCTACATACATATGTATAAAAAAAGACTAGAAATACTTACATTTAGGAACGGAGAGAGTAGTATTTTTAGGTAAGTTTATTAATTAGTAGAGATATGTGTACATATCGTTTGTTGTAATCAATTGAAAATTAAACAAAAGGCCATGTGTTATTAGACGAAGTATCCAGTGAAAACCGCAAATTCGGTAAAAACCTGGAAACTTTCTTCACATTCCGTCAGATCTACAACGGACGCTCCAGATCAAAAGTGGGAAATGCCCAAGCTACTTAAACTAAATGTTCTTTTTTCAAAACTATTCAGATTCCAAAATTGTTTAAATTTAAAATACTCAGATTTAAAATTATTCAAAAAATAAGGCATTAAATATTACATCAGCAAGCTCCTGCACCGATGCTTGGCCAAAGTTTTGGTCAGGGTTGCCTGAGGGTAATGGGTCGGCATGTCTCACGCTTCGGGCAGTACAGTCTCCTGCGCTGCTAACGGCCGTTGTATACCAGCTCCCACAGAGTCAGCAGGGTGCGTCTAATAAACAGGTCACGGTCTAACTAAACTTCCAATATTGTGGCACCGGCCTTACGCGGGTAAGGGTTGATGCGCCACTCCTCAAACTAGTTCTAAATTACGCAAAAGGAAAATCTTTGTGCAAAATGCAATGTACATTACACTTTGCAACTACAGCCAAGATCACTTGAACTAAACTAGTTCTACATGGGTCTAGAAATCTCAGTCCAAAAGACTGAGTAGGGAAAAAACATGAACTAGTAGATGAGTGCACCGGCGGATCCATGTGGAGCCTCCCGGGTGCACAGGACACCGGGAAAAAGTTGATTTCTTTGTAAAATTGCTAATTTTCACCATATGTGCCACCCGTAAAACAAGGTATTTTGCAGCTGGGTACCACCGTGCACCCGTATCTTCAACTATGTAGCTCCGCCACTGGATGAGTGAGTACCTATCTGCCCAGGAGAATTTATTATTTTCCCCGTCTTACCTCGGTTCTTTATTATTGGTCACATTACTTTGTCTTTGATTATTTGCCAAACGACCGTGACATCTGATTAGGTGTTGATTAGACAAATGGGGCAAATAATAAAGAACCGAAGTAAAATAATAAATTCGGCGCGGCACGGCGACATCCAATGCGACGGCGACACAGTTTGATTTGTCCTCTGTGCGCATGGCCGTACTTGCGGCATTTTGATGTTCCAAACTTTCAGTTTGTAGCCTAGACTTTCGATTTTTGGATGAGATTTTGAATTATGGCCGAGATTTGTGTCTTGTTTCATATCAAATTGCTAAAATCAGATTGAACCATGAGTTGACATTGATGTTATTGTTTTTGCCGCTGCTCTTCTTGGGAGAATTAGCAACACTATCCTGCACCTGCAGTGCAGAGAACTGGAATGGTGGCCACCATGTCACGGCCCGATTTGGAGCTCAAGATTTTTATTTCCTCCATGGTGATTGAGTCTGGTCATCGGTGATGCAGACTGGGAATTTTTGATGTTTTAGTTGCAGATTTGGTGATTCGAGGGAGGAGCAGCTGCACTTCGAGAGTCCACATAGAAGAAGGATCAAACTAGAACATGATCGCGACGCAGAAGATTAACGTCCTCCCAGCAGCCCATCCACCCATGGATTAGATTGCCTTCCTGTGTACTATTGAACAACTTTTGCTGTAGTGCAAGTATAAAATCATAATTGGTTTTAACAGAGCACTAAAGATGCAGCATTCTCCTCAGAACACAGCAAAAAAACACATTTACTACTCCATCCGTTCTAAAAAAGGATGACTTCCATTTATTTGCATGTGAATGTATCTAGACATTGTCTAGATACATCCACCCGTAAACAAATGGAAGTCATCCTTTTTGGAACGGAGGGAGTATCATATACTAGTTTTCTCCCTCAGGCATTTCAGTTTCAGTACTATTAATATGGCTAGTTTTACAGTACCTTTTATTGGTGCCCTCCGGTGACTACTATGATTTCATATGATGGCTGAGACGAAGAGACGGAGATTAGGCCCAGCCGGCCTGGTAAGCCGGTATTATGTTCGTTTATTAAAGTAGCGAAGTGAAAAAAAAGCGTAGCGACACTTGTTCTGTATGAGATGACATACTGTTTTTTCCTCACGAGACTGGCTTAAGCTACTAACGCCCTCTATTAACAGAGCACACTAAAGCATCCGTAGCCATACGGTAGATTTTCCCAAGAGACATCCATCTCACAGAATACGACACTTGTTACTGGTAGCCAACCGTCGGAATTCGTCGTTCTCCAGTTGGGCCTTCTCAAGGCGCTCTCTCAGCTGGCGGATCTCCTCCTCCGATTTCAGTCTGGCCTCTGCTGCCACCCTCTCCGCTTCTAATCTTGCATTCTGTTCTTCCATGAGTTGACCTTGCAGCTTCTCCACCGTGCAGTTCAGCTTGTCCTCCACCTATTATGAACAATATGTTGAGTCAGAGTCAATGTGACGGCATTATATACAATCATTTTGTAGATGTTAGAACATTTTTGATAAGCTTGGTCAAACATAGAGAAGTTTGACTTATGACAAAGCTAGAACTTCAAATAAGGTAGTAGAAATTTGTATCAGGGTTGGGAACTTCATGTGTTCAAGATGCATATTTACATACAAGTGACTCCATATGGTTTAAAACGGAAGTCTAAAAATAACTGGAGATAACAAGTTCTAGTACTTCTTTAAAACAAAAGTTGCATCAAATATTGAGAATTCACAGGAAACGGACCTTCAGCCTCTAGGTAACTCCATATATGTTTAAGTCATGATCAACTTATATGGAATGCTGTTAACCAACATAGTAATACATGTAAAGGAATATATGCCATCATAAACAATTTTTGGAATAAGATTTTTCCTATTGAAGTGCATAGCTAAATGTTGCCTGCTTTTAGCAAAACCGATAATATCTCTTACCATGGCAGTAATGTTTGCAAATTGTTCATCCCGAGTTGTGTGGATCTCCTTTTTCAGTTCAGATATCTGGTCCTCTGAATATCCCATAGCATCATGAATCTCCTTTTCTTTGTCATGCACCTCCTACAAGATGAGAAAGCATAACTACAAAGAATATCTGATAGGGATGACAATCTCAAACTTTGTTTCAACATCATTTTTTTTGCGGGCAGCATCATTATTACCTTAATGCGAGTGAGCATTTGATCTGAAAATGGTTTTCCTCCATTATTTGCACTAACAGAATCAACCACATCAAGAACGTTTCCAGCTGCTTAGCTCGAACCATTCGGTCCTTGGTCTTGTTGTAAAAAAGAACGACTCTATTTTTGCATAGCTCAATAACTTTCTGTTGACAGAACATGCAAATGTAAGTATGTGCATGCAAGCTCATATGATTCAAGAACCATGCACATTGCACATTTTGAATTCAATATTTTTTTTTGAATTCAATAGTTAAAGGTGCAAAATTATATACCTGCAGATACTCTGGGGCATTACTTCGCATGTTCTTCAATTCAGTTTCACCAACTATATCTCCATAAGTGAATACCAAGATCAAGTGATCAACAATTTGCTCTCCAAAAAACACTTTAATAGTCTCAATCGTACTAGAATCTTCTCGAGAAAAATCGAGTTGTAGCAGAAAAAACCATTAGCACCGCATGTATCCCATCTTTAGCCATGTTCGTACACTTGACGATTTCTTTACCAGCATCCTCAGGTGTTACAGTCATGTCAAATAGTCCTATATATCCAAGTAGTTGAAATGGGTGATTAGCAACAAAAAAAAATGAACGGCCAACAACCAATGCTGTAAAGTATAATCCGGAATTGAAGATCAGTAGTTTGCAGCAAGAAATATAATTTCTCTGGTTTCCTTTTCACACTGGTCTATGCCCATTAAATACATAGTTCTATTAAAACCGCATACATAGTTCTATTATTGCCACTTTGTGTGATCCTTGATGTATTTCGGATGTAAGAATAACTGAAACTTATTAATAAAAATAAAGCCGCATGCATTAATCGATACAGAGGCTGGGGCTCCCCCTTTTTCTAAAAAAACATAGTTATATTAAAATACAATTCATATTTCATTCTTTATCTGTTTTTAGAAAATAATATTGCTTCCCTTTATGAAGCTTTCATTTCCAAGCATGCAAGAAATGAAATGAGATTGACAAATATGAAAAGACGTGAAACAAATAAATGGCAGCTGCAAAATGAACACCATGCAGGTTCAATTGAAATATCGTGCACTCCTACATTTTTGGAGCAACATTCCATAATCTCTAACGCTCTAATTGCATTAACCTAAGTCAAAACAAGGAGTAAGAAAAGTGTAACTCACAGCATGATTAATCTGATTAATTGTCTCTTTTAAAAACTTTGAATCTTATAGTTTTATGATCAACATGCTGAATTTCCGCAGGTTGAAATGGAACTAATAAAATAAATCTAATTATGTGACACATCTGTCTCCGTACAAATCCATAGCCAGAAAAAAACTGACATGGAGTTAGAAACAACAAGGCAACTTGTAAAATATAGATAGCAAAACTAGAAAATACGTCATTCTGCAAACCCTTAAACACAATGGTGGATATCATGGATCATCAATCATAAAATTACATTTGGTGGACAGTAGGAGGTGTGATGGCAAACTGACTATCCCCACAATCTCCAATAGGAGCAAGGATGAACAATAGCAACTAGGCCCAACGTACACAACTATACTACAACATTTATTTAATGGCTCAAAAGTGAAGTAGATGGCTTCAACTACATTAACTCTTATTTTGATGAAGAATGAGTGAACGGCGTCCAAACTCCAAACATCCAAAGATACTACATCAAACGTCTTAGCATAATCAGAGAAGAAAATGTGGGATTGATATGTACACAAGATGCAACATAGTATGTAGAAGTCACAAATTCAAAACATCCAGAAGATGGATAAATATGAAGATATAGTAATTACACTTAATACGTGTGCTCTTACCTGGTGTATCAATAACATTGATGGTGCGGCCATCCTTCAGCGTGTTGCTTCCCATCTGACAAGTATTTGTCACACTAGCATGGGAGTATTCAGACACAAATGCTTCCCGCCCAAGGATACTATTGCCAGTTGGCAGTTGCACTCTTGCCATAGCCAAGCTTTCCAACAAGAACGAGGGTGATGTCAGCACTAGGCAACACCCAGTCGTCATCATATTTGCTTCCACCCATAGCGAAAAAACTGTTCACAAGATCAGGAATCAGCGAGTATCATATCTATTATCTTTCTAAATTACTACATGCAATCTTTAAAAAAAATTAACACCACTCCCCCCTCCACCAATTCATGAGCTAAGCATAATTCCCAGCACTATCAAACTTCAGTAAATACATCAAACTGAAATATATTTTTAACAGACGTTGAGTTGAATAATTACGAATACTTGCATTGTTATCAAAGGAAAGTTACATATCATTCAAATGAACTGAATTTTTAACATAGGTTGAATTCAATTGTTACAAATACTTTTTTTTCTGACGAACCAGGGCGGGGAGTTCCCGCATTGCATGAATTGTGACAAATACTTTCAGCATTGTCAACGGTGAATTTAACTCACAGGAATGGCAACCAAGGAAAAGAGATAAAACTCAAGATCTTCTAGATTAATTTTATAGTTTCGCTTTTCAGTCCTCCTGTACGACTCTCTAAGCAGAAAGAAACAAAATACACAATATGGCAGATATTAGAGATGCAAAGGTCATTATGAGTTAGCATGTAAAAACAGATCGCCCAATTACATAGTGAAATGCACAAACATCCGTGCACAGACAGTACAGAAGGAAGACCATATGTACAATGATAAACGTTCAGGAGGCCAAACAGTATCTCTCAGATATCTCGTAGAAGGCTATCACATTGCACCACTCAAGAGCCTTACACTAGATTTCTTGGGATACCGTTGATTTCAAAAACACAAAGATGGAAAAAATGTCTTATATTGCACACAAAACAAAACATAAACTATCCAGTGTGGTTACAGTTTGCCCAGATTAGATCCGGACAAGCAATGGCTACGAGAAAAATATATATCAACCATTCCTGTGCAGCGACCGAAGCTATGATAAATTTTCGATAAGGAAGAATCCAGCGTTGTAGTAAAGTTTACACATAACACTACACAGAACAAAGAAAAACAAACAGGGAAAGACTAAGTTCTAGCCTACGGGGCTGGAAACCACAAGCCTTCAGTATGGTGGGCTCTTAGTTAATACTACAAGTGTTAGACTAGTTGGTAATTTTAACAACCGTCCATCCGCTATAATCGAACGGTGATAAAATTAGAGGTGCTAGAAACTACCAAATTAAAAGAATCCGAAACTACCTGAAACTACCAATATTCTTTTATTTTTAATCGAAACTAAAAGGGTATTTAGATAAATTCGTGTGACTGACCCCACCCTCAGATTCATCCATTTTCTCGTCTCACTCTATCTCCCTCAGATCGGAGCCTCCACGACGCGCCGGATCTGAGTCGTAGCCCCCCAGCCGTGGCGCCAAGGAGGCCAATCAGCAACAGGCACGGATCCGAGCCGCAGACCCCAGCGCCACGACAAGGAGCTCCATTGTCGTCGGCCACGGCAGGGATCTCGTCCGGCCGCCTCCAATCGCGTCGCCTACGGCTGGTCCTTGCCGGACGACATCAAGCGCCATGGAGGTTGTCTACCGGGCAGATCGACGCCCAGGATGTCAGGCCTCTGCCTTCCTGCTGCTACTCAAGAATAGCACATCTGCCTCGACGATACAAGGACGGCCAGGATGCAAGGGTACAGCTTCATCGACATCTGACGGCTAAGGATGACTGAAGTTCAAATCGTTGTTTTAGTTTCAATTCGAACCTTAATGGTACTGTCAAGTGTAATAAGTACTTTAGCTAATGAACTCTTAGCGTGGTCCTGCTCTTTGGATATAAAAGGGCAGGAGTGGGAGGTTGGGTGGCACGCTATGAAACCCTAGTTATACTTTCCATGTCTTGGTTCTTTACTTTTCCTGTCTTTATTTTCCTTATCTGAGCTTCGGCTCATCGATCGTCTTCTACCTCTCGTTCTTCTGATTGTCCGAGACCGCCGGGTCCTGACAAGGTGGTATCAGAGCAGTCCGGTCTCGCGCGCCGCTGCCCCTCCCTTCCCAAACCCTTTCTTTTCCCAATTCACAAGCCCCAGCTACCCTCCCAAACCCTACCCCAATTCTCTGGTTTTCAGTCCCGAGGTTCCTGGATCCCCTTCGGTCTAGCGGTAAAATCCCTCAGCGGAGATCTCTGTCTTACGCCATGGCCGCGAAAGGTGTGGAAGTCCCTGGCGCCACGGCAGAGCAGCCAGAGGATTTGGTTGCTCCTTCGGATGTCGATGGCGAAGAAGAGGAGGACAAACTGCAGTTGGAAGCACAGATCAGCGAGAACATACCACGGACGGTCATGAACATCGGTCGTCGCCTCGATCTGCATCAAACGGAGACTGCTGCCGCTCTCTACAACATACAAGGTGATGTTGCTGAGCTCACCTCGATCATGGCTAACATGTCCTCCACTTTAGCTCGTCAGAGACCAGATCTCCCTCCTGCTCCACAGAAAGTCACACGCTTTGCTACTCCTCCTCCATTGCCAAGCCACTCCCTTTCACCCATCACCGAGCAGGTGACTCCCAGCGCCGCTACCTACACGGCGCACACACCACCACCTTTTCCTCCACATCTGGGCAAACTGAGGCACGACCAACTTCCTATGCCTCCATCACCTAGCCACATTCCCGAGCCTTGCTTCCAGAACTTTTCCCAGCCTACAACAACCACTATTTCTCCCATAGTTACTATTCCTCACTTCACACAGCAAACCTCTCCGCAAACACAGCCACAATACTACCAACATCAACCCCAAAACCAAATCCAATACCCATCCAACACCTACCACCAACGGCAACAACAACCACCCACACCACCACCACACGAACACACACAACATACTCACAACCACAATTCCTATGAACCTCACATCCGTGTACCACATGTGGAGATACCTTTGTTCCATGGTGAAAAACCAAGAGCTTGGTTATTGGAATGTGAAGACCTGTTCAATTTGGTGAATATTCCTCCTGAAAACAGAGTACAGTGGGGAATTGCTCATATTCGCGGTCAGGCAAAGACTTGTCTTAGCAGCTCGGTTGTGCATTTGCAGAGCATCAGTTGGACTGAATTGAGCAGAATTCTGGTGGAAAGATTTCAAGACAACAACATTATTGATCCCATGGAGCAGCTACAGACACTGAAACAAGTAACAACAGTGAACTGTTACATCGACTCTTATGAGAATCTGATGGTCTTGATGAAAAGAGAGAAGCCATATCTGTTACCTGATTTCTTCGTCGACAGGTTCATCAGTGGCCTCAAAGAGGGAATCAGACATACAGTGCAGTGCCAGAAACCAGTTTCTCTCATGTCTGCTTACTGGTATGCTAGGCAGTATGAAAAAGCATATCTTGCTAACGCCAGGAGACCAGTAAATACAGTCCCTAATCAGAGACAAAATAATCCATTGGTCCCACGACCACCTATGGTTCGTGATAACAGAGTATGAAATAGGGAACCACGAAAGTGTTGGTACTGCCCTGAGAATTGGACAATTGGTCATAAGTGCCAACAGCTGCAACAAGTTCTCAATGTCATGGAAATGCAAGGAAATTATATGGATGAAATTCAGGAGGAAGCCCGTGTTTTACCTCCTCCAATAGTACATGAAGAACACATTCAGCCAGCACCAGTAATGAATCCAATAGTTCCAACAGTGCAAGAAGTTCTGCAGTTCAGGCACATGACGATAACTGCAATTCTATGAGCATTTCTGCTGCTGCTTACAATGGCTGTCCATCAGATGCAACACTGTCTTTTCTCTTTAACTTTCAGAAAGCTCAGGCTTTGGCTCTCGCTGATACTGGTAGCACAAATACCTTCATGGCTCACAAATTTGCCTTGACAAACAATATTGCCATGACAAGTGCATCTCCAAGAACAGTAACTGTTGCAGGAGGTGGTACTTTACAGTCAACAGCAATTGCATACAATTGTTCCTTTTCCATTCAAGGCCTGAAATTCAAAGGAGACTTCAGAATTCTCGAGTTACAGGGTGCAGATATTATCTTGGGAGTTAATTGGTTCAAACTCCATAATCCTTTCACCTTTGATTTCATCAACAGGACAATGACTCTTGCTGTCAATGGGTCGATGCAAACACTACATGATCATTTGTTCCCAAAAGAAAAATTCTTAATTTCATCTGATGATTGCAGCCAGCTAATTGCTCAGGGTGCTCAAGGGTACATGCTTTATGCAGCTGATGATGCTGAGGCTACTGAGGACCAGACCAGTGACACACAAGCTGAGGTTCCAGATGAGATTAGTGAGCTACTACATCAGTTCCAGGACATTTTCCAAGCTCCTTCTGGTCTGCCTCCACAAAGGTCTTGCGATCACCAAATATCCCTCATTCCTGGAGCTAAACCGCCTAACATCCGACCTTACAGAATGTCTCATAGTCAAAAGAACTCAGTGGAGCTGCTGATAAAGGAAATACTCAAAAATGACGAAATTCGTCCAAGTCACAGTCCTTTCTCTTCACTAGCTATTTTAGTGAGGAAAAATGACAAATCGTGGAGACTCTGTGTCAATTTCAGGGGACTGAATGATCTGACAATCAAGAACAAATTCCCTATTCCTGTCATTGAAGACCTATTGGATGAACTAAATGGGTCCACTGTGTTCTCCAAGTTCGACTTACATTCTGGCTATCACCAAATCAGAATGAAGGAAGAAGACATTCACAAAACGGCTTTCTCAACACATTTGGGGCACTATGAATATGTAGTAATGCCTTTTGGCCTCTGTAACGCCCCTGCAACTTTTCAAGAGCTGATGAATCTTTGCTCCATTCTTGTGAAAATTTGTATTGGTATTCTTTGATGACATCTTGGTCTACATCAAGTCCTTAGCAGAACACGAACAACAGTTGCTGCAAGTCAAGACAGTCTTTCGGCAGCATTCTCTGAAAGCTAAATTGTCAAAGTGCAAATTCGTGCAGCCTCAAGTGGAATAATTGGGCCACATCATTTCTGGTGAAGGAGTTAGAACAGACCCTGAAAAAATTGCTGCCATCCTCAAGTGGAAAACTCCTTTCACTCTCAAACAATTGAGAGGCATATTGGGTATGACGGGCTACTACAGGAGGTTAATTGAAAATTATGCTACCATTTGTTACCTTTTATATGCAATGCTGAAGAAGGATTCCTTCTTGTGGGGGGCTGACCAAGATGCAGCTTTCCAGAAACTGAAACAAGTAATGTCCAATCCTCCACTTTTAGCACTGCCTGACTTCTCCAAGTCGTTTACTCTAGAAACTGATGCTTGTGCTACCGGATTGGGAGCTGTCTTAATGCAAAAGGGAAAGCCATTGTCTTACTTCAGTAAAAACTTGGGCCCCAATAACAGTGCCAAATCCATATATGAAAAGGAGGCTATGGCCATATTGGAGGCACTAAAGAAATGGAGGCATTATTTTCTGGGAAACACCTTGCTCATCAAAACTGATCAAAGCAGTTTGAAGTATTTATCAAGCCAGAGACTCATTGAAGGGATTCAGCAAAAACTCATGTTAAAGTTGTTGGAATTCGACTATAAAATAGATTATAAAAAAGGTGTTGAAAACAAAGTGGCAGACGCATTGTCTAGACAACACATTGATCACACACAAATCCAAGATGATTCAGATGTCTGTTTGTCCACCTCGGTAGCAGTTCCTGCTTGGACTCTGGACGTGACTGCTTCATACGAGGGAGATGATAATTGCATTAAACTGTTACAAGAACTTGCAGTTCAAAAGGACTCTCACCCTCCTTTCACAATGCAGTCTGGTATCATTCGATACAAAGGACGGATTTATATTGGGAAATCAACTTATCTTCAGAACAAGATATTCGATTCTTTCCACTCATCCATCTTTGGAGGACACTCGGGCAATAGAGCTACCTATCACCGCATCAAGCAGTTGTTCTATTGGCCTGGACTAAAAAAATTCACTGAAACCAGAGTGGCTGAATGCCCTGTTTGTCAGATCTCCTAGACTGAAAAGGTGCAATACCCTGGTCTGTTAGATCCACTACCAATTCCTAAAGGTAAATGGTCAGAAATCAGTATGGATTTCGTGGAAGGACTTCCCAAAGCAAAAGGCAAGGATGTTATTCTGGTAATCATTGACAAACTAACGAAGTATGCACACTTCTTGCCTCTGTCTCATCCATACACAGTTCAAAAAGTAGCACAGCTCATCAGGGACAACATTATCAAGTTGCATGGACCTCCTACAGTCATCACCAGCGATAGAGATAGAATCTTTACCAGTAAGTTGTGGAATGAAATTTTCACTGCTTCAAAGTGTCATTGCACTTTTCCACAGCTTATCATCCAGAGTCTGACGGCCAAACTGAAAGAGTAAATCAATGCCTCGAGCAATACCTTCGATGTATGACATTTTCTGCTAAAAAAATGGGTGGATTGGCTGTCAGCTGCTGAATGGTGGAACAACAGTTCATATCATTTGAGTATCAAAATGTCCCCATTTGAATCTCTTTATGAATATCCACCACCTATGCTTTCACAACTACTCACACCAGTGGACTTATCCCAGGAAGCACAACAAACACTCTCTGAGCACAATACAAGAGTTGTTGTTTTGCAACACAATCTGGCAGTGGCACAAAAAGCAATGAAAACTAATGCTGATAAGAAAAGGACAGCTAGATCATTTGCTTTGGGTGATATGGTCTATCTAAAGATGCAACCGCACAGAGAACATGCTTTGGGTAGTGGAAATCCTCTGAAATTGTGCTCCAAATGGTATGGGCCTTTCAAAGTGATTCATGAAGTAGGCAAACGTGCTTACAAGCTACAACTGCCTGAGGGAACTCAACTCCATGATGTCTTTCATGTCAATCAACTGAAGAAACATCTGGGAAACACTGTTGTGCCTAACTCCAGGCTTCCCCTGGTGACTGAATCAGGTAAACTAAAACTAGTTCATGTTGCTGTTTTGGAACGACGCCAGGTCCCTCGTTCTACAGGTACTTATGATGTGGCGGTGCTGCAATGATTGGTTCACTGGGACACCATGACACCAGAAGAGGCCACTTGGGAGGACGCCGACTTCATGACCAAGACGTTCCCTGCTTTCAAGCCATGATGTCTTGTGTCGAGAGGGGGGTACTGTCTGGCCTTTGCCTTCCTGCTGCTACTCAAGAATAGCACATCTGCCTCGACGATACAAGGACGGCCAGGATGCAAGGGTACCGCTTCATCGACATCTGATGGCTAAGGATGACTCAAGTTCAAATCATTGTTTTAGTTTCAATTCGAACCTTAATGGTACTGTCAAGTGTAACAAGTACTTTAGCTAATGAACTCTTAGCGTGGTCCTGCTCTTTGGATATAAAAGGGTAGGAGTGGGAGGTTGGGAGGCACGCTATGAAACCCTAGTTATATTTTCCTTATCTGAGCTTCGGCTCATCGATCGTCTTCTACCTCTCGTTCTTCTGATTGTCGGAGACCGCCGGGTCCTGACACAGGAACCACGGCATCCACGTCAAGACCCGGTGGCAGCGACAGGGCGCCCTCCGCCCCAGCAGCGCCTGCTCCGACATGATCCTCCCCTCTCGTCGAAAAGTTCCAACTTTGAGGGCCTCCTCTGCGATCTCTTCCACTAGGGACACTCGGAGCTCCGCATCCACTCAGGTTCTGCCCACATCAATTTTCTTCATCTCCCATGTCTGCGATTTTGATCTGTTCTTCTAGTGTACAAACAAAAATTCAGTTGTACATGTCCACTGTAATTGCTCTGCCCGTGAGTGGAGGTCCTGTTTAGCTTTTATTCATGTGTATATGTACAGATATGCAGCACCGGATCAGCATGAACTGATACAGACTAGTCTAGCTAGCTTTAGTTGGAATAACTTGTCTAGCTAGCTATAGATCTTGTCTTTCCTCATGAAAATTTAGGCCGATCTTGTCGTTCCTGTTAGATTTAGTTGTTACATGCCATTTTTGGTATTCAAGTGTGTTCTAGTTGCAGCATACATGCATATCTGATATTTGGTGCTCTGTGCTCAAGTTTAATTGACTTGATCATTGCCAATAACCTTATGTTTATTGAATGTGGGCTAAAGCTTTGATGTTTGCTTCCCTGTTTTTGCACATGTGAGCTTTGCTGTTTGCGCCCCTATTTTTGCATTATAAATATTCATAAATTGAAGAACATGCAAAATAAAGATGATGCTGCCCATGAACACCTCTCCCTGTAAACTGCCCTGAACTCCCACTTCATGGTGTCAGGAATGGATCCTGCTTATGCTGTGATTTTTTGCGATTGCGCGACACCTGTCCAGCGATAGTCTTGGTGGCAAATTGTTTTTTGACTGGGTTAAGTGGAGGCTCATTCTTCTTCGGACGTCCACGTTTTCGCTTTGCGGGTTTCTCGGTTTCCTTCTAGATATTTTATCAAGTTTTTGCCTACATCATTTTTATATTAATCACAATAAGTTTCTATGCTTTAGGACAGGGATATCCAGTGGAGTACATTGATTGTGGCGAGAGGGGATCGGACGAAGATGGGTCATCACGAAGAACAATGCACTCTCCACTTAACCGTCCGCCACCCCGACGCTGTGCCCTTCGTCTGGGAGCAGCGCCTTGGCCGCTCCTTCACCTCAGCCACGACCTGGGTGGTAACATTGGAAAAGTGGATCGGTCGGAGGTCTGTCACGAAGTTATAGAGCAGCCCCTTTTTCAACCATCGGCGGCGGCGACAACCTATCAGCCCGTGGGCTCCTCAATCTGCCAGCTGCTAACTCCAACGTGCAGTTTGCTTAGTGCGGAAGAGATGCCATTTTTTGTCGAACACAAGCCAAAGATTTTTCAGCGCCTAAGCTAGGCGTTTAGCATGATTCCTCACTTTCTCATTGTTGTGATGTCAGTGAAATGAGCTGCACCGATTTTCAATGTTGTAATGTTCCTGAGGTGAATGCTTGTTTCTAAAACGTAGCAGACACAGATGAAGCAATAGAGAAATAAGGTTTTCCTTTCTTTTTTAACTCCTGAAAATATACAGGCTGTCTCAAGAAAGGAGTATCAGATTGTTGAGTTAAGCATGCTATTCAATCCGTAGAACTTGGTTCAGAGTAAACTTCTTGGTTTCCAGTTATTCATGACATTATGCATGGCAAGAAGCCTGTCCATATGAGCAGACACATGTTCACCATGTGCACTTGTATAGATATGGATACTAATACTACTGATCCCGGCCAATTGATCGGTCACTCTTGATGTATATTGTTAGGAAATGAGCAACTATATTTCCAGGGGGCCAGAGGCCAGTACTTATACATGTGTGTCATGAACAGTAAACATAAACATCTAACACCCCCCCCCCTCAAACTCATGGTGGGTCAACAACACTGAGTTTGGAGAGAAAGAACCCATGCTGCGCTCGAGTCTGTGTCTTCGTGAAGAAGTCCGCCAACTGTAACTCAGAGGGCACATAGTGAAGGGCAAGAAGCTGGTCCTGCACAGCAGCACGCACAAAGGAGGCATCGACACCGATATGCTTGGTGAGTTCATGCTTCATCGGATCACGCGCAATGCTGATGGCGCCTGTACTGTCAGACAATAGAGGAGTCGGTGCAGCAGCAGAAACACCAAAATCCTCTAGTAACCATCGCAACCAAGTCACCTCAGCCGTCAACATGGCCATCGCTCTCAACTCAGCCTCTGCACCGGAGCGGGAAACGGCGTCTGTTTCTTCGTCTTCCAGGCAATGAGGGATCCTCCAAGAAATACACAGTAGGCTGACAGCGAGCGGCGATCAGAAGGATCACTAGCCCACATAGCATCAGAGTAGGCCTGGAGCTGGAGCGAGGAAAGAAAAGGCGGCGAGAGATCGTGCCAAGAAGATATCGTAGAACACGGAGAAGGTGACTATAGTGGACAGAGCTGGGAGCTGAAACAAACTGACTCAGAATGTGGACAGGATATGAAATATCTGGACGAGTGACAGCTAGATAGACAAGACTCCCAACAAGATGGCGATAGCGAGTGGGGTCTGTGAGGGGATCACCATCAGTAGCACGAAGCTGAATATTGAGCTCCATAGGAGTCTCAGCAGTGCGCTCATCACCAAGAGCAGCACGAGCAAGAAGATCCTGAATATATTTTTCTTGGGAGATGAAGAAGCCATTAGAAGTCGAAGAAACCTCAATCCCGAGAAAATAGCGAAGTGGACCAAGATCAGACATCAGGAACTGCTCACGAAGGCGGGCCTTGACAAAGGTAATATACTCAGAGTCGTCGCCAGTAATGATCATGTCATCAACATATAAGAGGAGGAGCGTCGACCACGAGGTGAGGTGTGGACAAACAACGCAGGGTCATGGTCGCTAGGCGAGAAACCAGCGGCAGTCACCACAGAGGCGAAACGCTCAAACCAGGCGCGAGGGGCTTGCTTAAGGCCATAGAGAGAGCGCCGAAGACGGCAGACCATACCATCAGGAACAGAGTACCCCAGTGGTGGCTGCATATAAACCTCCTCACGCAACTCTCCATTGAGAAAGGCGTTCTGGACATCAAGCTGAGACACAGACCAATTACGAACAGAAGCCACAGCGAGAAGAGTGCGGACAGTGGTCATGTGGGCTACGGGAGCGAACGTCTCATCATAATCGCGTCCCTGCTCCTGCTGAAAGCCACGAGCCACAAGACGAGCTTTGTAATGCTCAAGAGAACCATCGGAGCGAGTCTTGATCTTATAGACCCACTTGCATGTGATGGGACGAACACCAGGTGGAGGGGAAACCAGATCCCACGTGCCAGTACGCTCAAGGGCAGCAATCTCCTCAGTCATCGCAAGCTGCCATTCAGGCTGAGCCATGGCATCACGGTAGGAAGTGGGCTCAGCAACAGCAGAAAGAGTGTACTGGGAAGGAGAATAGCGATCAGGAGACCGTAATGAGGTCCGAGAACGAAGGTTATGAACCGGTGTACACGGGGAAGGTGGAGCGCCGGAAGTAGAAGGCATGTCAGAGGGATCATCGTCAACACGCGGCCGACGAGTGTAATGGAGAGAAAAGGGAGAGAGGGTAGGATGCACTGGAGAGGGAGGTGGCGAGGGAGGAGAAGAGGATGGTGTCGGCGGTGTATGGGGAACAGTGGGACTCGGCGGAGGTGGAGGAGGAACATGAGGCACGGAGGGAGATATGTCGGGAAGTATAAGGAAGGAGATATCCTCAACCGAAAAGGTCGAGGCAGTAGGACGCGGATAGTATGAACGAGACTCATCAAAAGTCACATCACGGGAAATACGTAGCCGACGACTAACAGGATCCCAACATCGATAGCCCTTGTGATCATCACTGTAGCAAAGAAAAACACACTCCACCGACTAAGCGGTCAATTTGGTGCGTTCGCGGGGAGCAAGAAGAACATAGCACACGCACCCAAACATGCGAAGAGCGGAGTAGTCAGGAGAACGACCAGAGATGTCGTGGGGTAGATAACACGGCAGATGCTACTTTGGGGTAGCTTGAGTTGATGGGCAAGGCGACACTGGCGTCTGGGAGATTGTTTAGCACTGCAGGGACAAAGGGTTTACCCAGGTTCGGCCTCTCCATTGGAGATAAAGACCTACTTCCTGCTATCTTATTATTGATCTCGATCTCGATAACCCGGCTACGACAACAGAGCCGGATCTCGATCTAGGTTACAAGGTTGGGTGTTTCTCTCGATGGTTCTCTCGCCTAAGCTTGGATCGTAAAGTTCTCCTCAACTAGGGCTCAGGGACCGGTTTATATAGACGACCGGGTCTCCTGGCACTTTACAATACGAACCCGGGCTCTACCCAGACTCGGAGTCCTACTCTAGCTCTTCTAGCCTTCGTGTCCTCCAAGTCCCGAACCGCCTCTGGTCTTCTAGAAACTTCCCTTCCTGAACCGGGTTACCGCCAAAGCCTCTGGCCCAGCAACATAACCCGGCCCATGCTGATGGTTAGCTGGCCTGGCCGGGCCTCCTGCCTGGCGGGTCACGCTTCCCTCTTCATGGGCCTACCGGGTTATATCCCCCCATCAGTAGCCCCCAGATTAACCTGGTTGCCAGGTTGGCATGCTCTGCTTCTATTCTTGAATATTGCTTCTTTGAGCAGAACTGATATCCTGGCCAGCCGGGTTAATCACCTGAAACATAAAATAACACATAACAAATTTAATATCAGAACATGTTCTTTTCTCCTTTGCTTGGCCAGTCTTTTTGGCGGTTCACGCCGTAACCCGGTTATCTCTTGCCGGGTTCACACACCCCGGGTTTCACTTTCGACACTTAGTGAAAATTATCGCCCAACTGAAATCCATCCTTATCCATCTTAATCACGATCTTATCATTTAATACTCCGTGATTATCTCATTCCGTTTGTCGTTGACTTTTAGTCAAAGATCCTTATCTCTTCACTTTTTACCACAACACCCCTAGGGTTTTTACTGTGCCTATAAATAGGAGACCAGAGACACCGCGGTCACTTTCCCCATTCAGTTCATCTTCTTCCTCGCGCCGCACTGTAGCAGCCGCGGATCAATCTCAATCGAGCCTCCAATCTCTGCAAGAAGATCCACAGGTACGATTCTCCCACACATCCGTGCTCCGCACTCGATTCCAACTTGAATCTCGTCCAGATTTGCTTTGCATTTCCCTCTCCACGCATCTGCATCTAGAACTAGGGTTTCACATCTCCATTGTTGCGCCAGGGAACCTCGAAGCTCCTCAGCCATGGTGAAGGACAAAGCGAAGGCCGGAGTCCCCGTGCGGCGAAGAAGCTCGCAAAGAAGCCTCACAGCACCCACGCCGGTGCATCTGGCTCCGCCGCCCCCGCTGCTACTCAGGTCAACTGGACCAATCCACGGTGACGAACTTGATGCTTCAAGATACGTGAACTGCGGCGAGCTCCCTCTCAAAGATGAGATTCATGGCGTGCTGCTGGAGAAGAAATCCGCCCCAGCCCCAAAGAAGGTGAAGTGGTGGTTTTCCTCGACCATGTTCAGCGCGGCCTTCGCCCCCCGGGTTCTTTTTTTCGCCGGGTCTTGAAGTACTACGGCCTTAGGCCTCAAGACATCGCGCCCAACTCCATGCTGAACATCAGCAACTTTGTGGTGTTCTGTGAAGATTATCTGCAAATGGCTCCAAGCCTCGAGCTGTTCCTTGAATTCTTCTACTGCAACCCTCTCGCAAGGACCAAGTACTCCCATATGGGGAGTTGCGATCCAGCGCCGAAGGGAATGCGATTTCCCGGCTCTTCTTCTAGCCAGCCATCCCAAGGGGTGGCAAAACACATATTTTTACTGCAAGGACACCTCACCAGAATCTGACGACGCCCGTTACCCGGCTTTCCGGAACTCGGGCTTAACATATGAAGCCAAAATGAACAGTTATGCGATGACGCCGAGCGGGTCAAGCTCGAGCCCACCTTCGCCGGGCCAGAGCTTTACTCGCCCATGGCCTCAAGGGCACAGATCTGGTCAAGTGCTGGATCGGTTGGTTCATCCAGCCACTCAGCATCAGGACCCGGCTAATTTGCCAATACACTGGTGAAACCACAGACAACATGCGTTACTCTGAGATGACGCTTACTGATGATCAGCTCGTGAAGAATGCCAAGAGATTGCTTGGCGAAAAGAAAGATGCCATTGCACTGAACGGGCTCGCCCCATTTAGTGCCAAGAACAAACCCCCACGGTAAAGCCAATACTCCATTTTGCTTACTTTAACCCGGTAAACTCATCCATAGACTGTTATTTACTGTGACTGCTTTTTCTCAGGACTCCAAGTGGTGGAGCGTGGATTTTACCCCTACATCCTCTCCTGATGGGGAGGACACAGAAAGTGAAGACGACGAAGAAGAAGAAGAAGAAGAAGAAGAAGGTGAGCTAGACTCCGTAGGCCGGCTCTTCCTCCAGTTGATTAACAACGAAGTCCCCAACAAGGACACCTCTACTGATAACCCGGCAAATTTTATTCCAGGCCCCACTGACCCGGCTTCTGACGTAGCGCCGGGTCCCCAAACTGCTGCACCTCCTACTCAGAAGAGGACCCGGGCCACCATTGCCAAGGTACCACATTCTCTTTTCTCAATTTTCATGATGAACTCATCTCAAACTTAAGCATAAACATAGGAAAAGGAGGCTGAGAAGGAGGCTGAGGCGAACAAGAGACGCCGAACCCGGTCTTCTACAAGCCAAGCTTCCCTGAGCCCAGGTATCCCTCAACGCTCTTTATCAAGCTGGGCCAAATCCATCCAGAAGACGCCCAGCAAACAGTTCCCTTTAGCTGGCAAGATCCGGGTTCCTAAACCATCTCGTTTGTCAGATTCTCCTCGGATGGTGTTAGCACACCCGAGGATTTCCAGATCAACGCCGGGTTAGAAATACTTCACACATCTTTTCCATACCTCTATACTTTACTGTCCCATTCTTGTTTAACTAAGACACTATCTTGTTCCAGTGCCAGAGCTTTTATGGATGAAGACCCGGAATCTCCTCCCGCGGCGTCTCCTCCTCCAGCAACCACAGAGCCTTCTCCTATGGAGGCACATATTGAAGAACCAGAGGACAAAGACGAGCCAAGGGAGCAAGCAACCCCCGGCTTCTCCAAAAAAATTGTTGACCCAGTGCCAGAATCCTCCCCAGCTGCTCACTCGCCCGGGTTAGGCTCTGGGACTAAAGAAGATGAAGTGCAGGTTACTGGGACCCGGCACGTTCCAGTACAAAATGCTCCTGAGACTCTTGCCAAGGTGCCAGCCCCAGATGCTGACCCGGCAACTCCTGCCAAGGACAAGAACCCGGCTTCCTCCTCAAATTCACCGGCTCTGGACGCCATGTCCGTTCCAGCACTTTGCGACGAATATTTTTCTCGCCTTGCTCAACACAAGACCCTGGAGACAGAACTGGTCGCCCTAATTCAAAAACGATATCAGGTACCCATTTTTACTTCTTGCCTGTATATTTTCTTGCATAACTATACCCTGAGTAGCCCCCAAGCTCTAAGTTCATCACTTGTGATGAGCTTGGTGCTTACAATATGCATTCCTTAGGTAAAAACTTCAAACCTGTAGCCCCCAAGTGCCGGGTTGTCTGTTTACAGCAACCTGGGACTAAAAAACTTCCATCATTTAAAACTTGCCCATTTTCACATCAAAACTTTGAACACTGTAGCCCCCAAGTGCCGGGTTGTGTGCCTGCAGCAACCTGGGACTTCTTTATTACGTTGAACAATTGAACTTCAAACTGAGTAGCCCCCAAGTGCCGGGTTAGCTGTCCACAGCTACCTGGGACTTACAGTTAGAAAATTTTAGACTTTTTGCGCATGTAGCCCCCAAGTGCCGGGTTGCACGCCTGCGGACCTGGGACTAACATAACTTTTGCATCTTAACAGGAAGACCATGCCAAGGCCCAGGCTGAAATCACCCGGCTCAATGACGCTGCCAAAACTGAATCTGAGACCCGGGCTGATCACTCAGCTCAACTCCAGGCCTTAGAAGAAAAAATTACTGCTCTGACGCAAGAAAACTCTGATCTGAAGAAGGACATGCAGGAGAACGAGGAGAACTTCCAGGAGCAACAGGAGACTGCAGAAGCAGCTGGATGAAACCAACACGAGCTGACCCGGCTAAAAAGAATGATCACCTCTATGGTTGAATCTTTAGTGGGTAAGCACTACTCCTTTGAATTCAACCTAAACTGATCAAGCAAAGCCGGTTTTGAAATCTCACTGTTCTTCTTTTCCTTACAGGCCCTCGTGACGGGAACCTCCGCAAAACGCTGCAGAGAAGATCAAATGCATGTACACGCTGACACGTCAGCTGTACTTTGGCAGCTGCGAGGTCATCAAAGCCGCTAGGCTCTGGGAGAACCCGCCAAGCAAGTACACTGAAGTCCTTGGGCATCTGTCAACAATGCCACAATGGATCCATCTGCTCAAGAGATCTTGCAGGGCCGGGGTGATGCGAGGTCTTGCCTTGGCAAAGGCCTACCATCCCCAGCTAAACCCGGCTCCCTGAAGAAGGGCTTTCCTCAGTTTGACACTGATGGCAAGGAGTTCGATAAGAAGTGCTACGCCCGGGTTGTGAAGCAAACCCGGCACGTTGCCACTGTAATTGCCAGCAAGATGAAGCTCACCACTTTGCAGCTTGGATATACTGAAAATGATGAAGAGATCATGGATGACGAGCCACAACGCGTCGATCTCCTCCAAAGCTATAAGGATTCCATTGACCCGGCAAAAACTGCTCCTGGTACCTCCACTGCTCCCAGCTCCTCTACGCCAGTTATTCCTCCTCCGTCACGGGCGATAGCTGAAGAAGATGATGAAAACTTCTTCCAGCCACTTCGAAAAATCACCCGGCGCAAGACCAAGGCCAAAGAAACCGACGAGACCAAGGAGCCAGAGGCTAACCCGGCGGCCGCCGAAGAAGAGACCCGGCAAAGACCGTCGAGAACAACCAACCGGCTCTCCTCCCCGTGACCCGGCTCCTGAAGCCGAGCTTGAAAACTTACGCAGATGCTTTATCTCTGCAAGAAAACAATCTTATTCGGCCCTTTGGGCACTTATTGTAATAACTTTAGCACTGTTTGCACTATGCCTGTGATGGTGCGCCTATGCACCTGATGAAACTTTTATGCTACTCTCAAACTTTTGCTTGAAATATGCCTCTTCTGTGGTTTTGATGACCCTTTTGATTTCTTTAACTGTGAGCCGGCTTTCGCATGGATACCCTGTCGCTACTTCTCTGAGAAAAACAGGGTCGAACCAAGTCCCAATGGGCTTCATGGTTGATTGAATTTCCAGGTGAGCAATCAGGCCATAAAATTGCGAGTCACATCAGCTCAACAGCAAGATAACCAAGAATAAACTAGTGGCATAAAGCCGGGTCTTGGGATTGCAGCTACAAACTATTGAAGTAAGAGCCCCCAAGACCTGGATCAATGTTTATAAAGTAATGGCTTAACTATGCAACATTACCCCATTGATCCTCATACTGGTGGGACACGCTCTCTGGGCGTCCTCAAAGATAACTATGCACTTGTTCTATGACAAAAACATAAACAACTAAAATGTAAACTACACCTTCATACTTCTGAATCCAAAATACTGAAGCTAAAACTGCACAGCCGGGTCACAAAACATCGAGACCCGGATGACCGTAAAAGCCGGGTCTTGGGACAAGCCCCCAAGGACAAGCCCCCAAGACCAAACTTAACATAGAACTATGCAACACTACTATCAAACATAAAAAAAGAAACTGAAAGAACACAAATTTCTGTTCAACCTTCACTTTATTGATAGAAAAGGTTAGGTCAGCAAGCCGCCTCATTAAAAACCTTCCAGTCCCCTTAGGTACCCTGGTAAGGAAAAGAGCGCGTCTGAAACCTGCTGCCTGTTACATCGTGTTTTACATCTCATATCTCTTTCTCATGCTAAGTATAGTATGGGCGCAGCTGGCAATGTTCCATGGCCTCTCACGCTCTTCCAATGAAAAGGTAGAGTGCGATGTGTCATTACAGACTCGGACTTTTCTCTTGCATCCACTAAATAATATGAACCATTGTTCAATTTCTTGCTTATGATGAAGGGCCCTTCCCAAGGGGGAGATAACTTGTGCATCCCTTCTTGGATTGCACCCATCGCAGCACTAAATCTCCCTCCTGGAAAGTGCGAGTTTTAACCCGGCGACTATGATACCGCCTCAAATCTTGCTGATATACTGCTGATCTCTCCAGTGCTTGTTCTCTGTTCTCCTCAAGCAGGTCCACAGAATCCTGCCGGGTCTGCTCATTTTCTGTTTCAACGTAAGCCGCCACGCGAGGCGAGTCATGAATTATATCACTTGGCAAAACTGCCTCTGCCCCATACACCATAAAGAAAGGGGTCATCTTGTGGATCTGTTTGGTGTTGTGTTGATTCCCCAAACTACTGATGGCAACTCCTCAACCCACGCTCCAGCGGCTCTGAGACACGGGACCCGGAGACGTGGTTTCAAACCTCGAAGCAACTCCTGATTTGCTCGTTCTACTTGTCCATTGGCCTGTGGATGAGCAACTGAAGCAACATCTAAACGTATACCCTGATTTCCACAAAACTTTGCCATCTCACCAAGGGACATGTTAGTACCATTATCTGTGATGATACTATGAGGATACCCAAACCTGTGTATGATCTGCTTCAAAAACTTGACTGCTGTAGCTGCTTCACAATTAGTAACAGGCATCACCTCAACCCACTTTGTAAACTTATCAATGGCAACCAAGAGGTGGGTTTTCTTGCAAGGAGACATGCTAAAAGGACCCACCATATCAAGCCCCCAAACTGCAAAGGGCCAAGTCAAGGGTATTGTTCGCAACTCCTGAGCCGGCACATGAATTTGCCTTGCATATCTTTGGCAACCATCACATCTACTCACCAAGCGCTCTGCATCTGCCTGAGCTGTGAGCCAGAAGAAGCCGTGTCTGAAAGCTTTTGCTACTAAAGACCTTGTTGAAGCATGATGACCACAATCTCCCTCATGAATCTCTTTCAAAATTTGCCGGCCTTCCTTTCCAGACACACATCTCTGAAATACTCCAGAAACACTTCTCTTATATAACTCGCCATCAATAACTACGTAGGCCTTAGCCCGGCGCACAATTTGCCGGGATATAACTTCCTGCTCTGGCAGCTCTCCACGCAAAAGATACGCCAAATAAGGTTCTGTCCACTCTGGAATTTCATGAGTTGCTGCTACCAATTGCGAATCCGGGTCTTCCTGACCCGCCAGTTCCTCTACGCCCTGAGGCTTGACTGATGGAGTCCATAGCTCGTCCAAGAAAACGTTAGGTGGAACCGGCTCTCTGCGTGAGCCGAGTCTTGACAAAGCATCTGCAGCATCATTTTTCCTGCGGTCAATATGATCCACCTGATAGCCTGAGAAAAACCCGGCTACCCTGTCCACCTCTCTCCTGTAAGCCGCCATTGTCGCATCTTTTCTATCCCATGTTCCTGAAACTTGCTGTGCCACAAGATCTGAATCCCCATAACAATTAATATGCTTGATGCTCATCTCCTTTGCCATACGCAAACCATGTAACAAGGCCTCATATTCTGCCACATTGTTAGAGCAATCAAAGTGAATTTGCAAAACATAGCTCAGCTTATCACCCTTGGGAGAAGTTAACACAACTCCAGCTCCTGAACCTTGTGCTTGCTTAGACCCGTCAAAGTGCATAACCCAAGGCTTGAGACCCGGCGCAAGGGTGGTGCACTCAACTGTGTCCAATCATTAAGAAAATCGCCAATGCCTGAGATTTGATAGCTGTACGAGGCACATAGTCAATGTGGTAAGGCCCCATCTCTATTGCCCACTTGGCAATTCTTCCTGTAGCTTCTGAATTCCTGATAATATCTGCTAAGGGTATTGAACTCACCACTGTGATTGGATGCTCCTGAAAATATGGTTTCAACTTTCTACTTGCCATGAAAACACCAAATACTAGCTTCTGCCAATGCGGATAGCGCTGCTTTGCTTCTGATAACACCTCACTAACATAATAGACCGGCCTCTGAACCGGGTTTTCCTTGCCTTCCTCCTTACGCTCGACCACCACCACAGCACTCACAGCCTGAGGCCCGGCAGCGACGTATAACAGCATGGGTTCCTTGGGACCCGGGGCCGCCAGAACTGGCGCTTTGATAATTGTTTCTTCAGAGCTTCAAATGCCTCGTCTGCTTCCTGATTCCACACAAAATTGTCTGTTTTCTTCAGTAACTTGTACAAAGGTATTGCTTTTTCTCCGAGCCGGGATATAAACCGGCTTAGCGCAGCCACACATCCTGTCAACTTCTGAACATCTGCCAATTCCTCAGGTTTTTTCAAACTTGGATGGCTCTGATTTTTTCCGGGTTTGCCTCAATTCCACGCTCTGACACAATGAAACCGAGCAATTTTCCTGCTGGAACTCCAAACACGCACTTTGTAGGATTGAGCTTCATCTTGTACTTCCTCAAATTTTTGAATGTTTCTGTAAGGTCACTGATAAATGACCCGGCTTTTTCTGACTTGATCACCACATCATCCACATAAGCATGCACATTGCGCCCAATCTGATCATGAAAACAATTTTGAATGCACCTCTGATAAGTTGCCCTGCGTTCTTCAACCCAAAAGTCATGGTCTTGTAACAAAAAGCACCAAAGGGGGTGATGAACGATGTCTTTTCCCAATCCTGCCTGTTAAGCTTGATCTGATGATAACCTGAATATGCGTCCAGAAAACACAAGAGCTCGCTGCCTGCACTGCGTCAACAATTTGGTCGATGCGCGGCAGTGCAAACGGGTCTTGGACAATGCTTGTTGAGACTTGTAAAATCAATACACATCCTCCACTCATTATTTTTCTTCAGAACCAAAACCGGGTTAGCCAACCACTCTGGGTGGAAAACCTCCATGATAAAGCCGGCTTCCAATAACCGGGCTATCTCCTCTCCTATAGCTTTTCTTCTCTCTGCGTTCATTTTTCTCAAACCTTGTTTCACCGGCCTTGCCTTTGGATCAACATGTAAACGGTGCTCAGCGAGTTCAGTCGGAATGCCTGGCATGTCACTAGGTGTCCACGCAAAAACATCCCGATTCTCACGGATGAACTCGATGAGCGCGCTTTCCTATTTATCAGTTAGGCTGGTCCCTATGGCGAACTGCTTGGAGGAATCCCCAGGCACAAAATCCACCATCTTAGTATCCTTTGCTGCTTTAAACTTTGCCCTGTCATCTTCTGTTGTTGGTTTTTTGAGCGCCTTGTTGTCCTGCGGGTCAAGATTAGACCTGTAAGCTTTCAACTCCTCTCTAGCACAAGTTCGCTCTGCCAGGGCTGCATCTCCCTCGTCACATTCTGCTGCAATTTCTCTGTTACCATGAATAGTAATGATCCCCTTGGGACCCGGTATCTTCAACTGCAAGTATACATAACACGGCCTTGCCATGAACTTGGCAAAAGCCGGCCTTCCAAACAACGCATGATAAGGACTTGGAAATTTCACCACCTCAAAAGTGAGCCACTCTGACCTGAAGTTATGGATAGACTCGCCAAAAGCAACCTCTAATGAAATTTTTCCCTCTGGTGTAGCTGACTTCCCAGGAACTATACCATGAAATATTGTTGACGTTTTCTGCAACTGTGACTCCTTCAGACCCATACGCATAAATGTTTCCCAGTACAAGATATTAATGCTACTGCCACCGTCCATCAAAACCTTCTTTAACTCAAAGCCATGAACTTGAGGAGCCACAACTAACGCAAGCAGACCCGGGTGCTCCACCACATCCGGGTGATCTGCTCTGCTCCAAGTAATAGTATGCTCTGACCATCTCAAATACCTTGGTACCCCTACAGCCACTGAATTAACTGCCCTTTTGACTATCTTTCTCTCTCTTGGTCGTGCCACTGGTATATATATGATATTGGCCAAGTTGCCTCGGCTGGTTCGAGAATCCACCCTGATTACCTGTATTTTGGCCGGGTCCTGTATTTCCAGTTGGTACCGCGTTTGCTCCAGTTAGAGGCCCCGCAGCCGGGTTAGCACTCGGGCCGGGTCCTCCACTCCTGTTTGCTCCTTGCAGAGCTCTCTGAATTCATTGTTTTTCCACCTGTTCAAATCTACACACTGGGCCAATGAATGATTGGCGGGTCTGCCGTTCTTGCTATGACGAGGACACGGCATCCTGAAGGCCTCTTCAGTGCTCATTGGGCGTGTTCCTTGATAACTATTTCCACCACTGTAATTCCCATTATTTCCCTGATAACCTCTGTTTTCCTGATAACCTCTGTTTTCCTGATAATTCCCGTCCATCCTTTGAGCTGACTCGCCCTTCCTCTGTACGCAACGATCAAGATCTTCAATGGAAAATAATCGCTTGCACGTGCCCTGAAAGTGCTTGATGAAAATTGTTTTCAACTCATCCCAAGAATTGATAGATTTCTCTGGCAGATTCTTGAACCACAACTTTGCTGCACCATCACTCATCATCAAATACATATACTTTGCACAAACGTTCTCTGTGGCATTGCGTATACACGTCGCCATCTCATAGCTGCTCAACCAACTCGCCGGGTCTGTGCTCGGCTCATAATTGGCAATCTTGCTTGGCTCCTTGAACTTCTCGGGAAAAGGCTCTGCTCTAATGGCATCTGAAAGACACTTGGGCCCTGCCAAAGTAGAAGAACTTGCTAAAAGATTATTGTTACCTGGCGAGCTTGCAGATGCTGCTGGCACGGGACCCGGTCCTCCTTGTGGTGCTCCAGCTGCAGGTACTGCCGGGTTTGCATTAGCTACACTTCTTCCTGCCCACGATCTATTGACTATCTGCTGAGCCACAGAAATTGCAGGGGCGGGTTGATACTGCTGATTATTCTGGTTCTGGTTCTGCTGGGGCGGGTTTTGCTGCTGCGCCGCGGCAAACCCGGCCAAGGGCGGGTTCCCCCCGTGGCAACTCTTACTACGGTATGTTGTGGAATGAAGCGCGCTTTTCTCCTTTGAATACTGAACTTGCTAAGCAACCGCAGTGCGTAACATGTCAATGGCACGCCGAGCTTCAACCTCTGCTGGCGAGTCTCCTAATGGAATACGATCCAGTGCTAAAGTTGCGGCATACACGTTATCTGCTGGATTGGAATAGCGACCCGCCGGCGTGTGAAACCTTGGTGTCCTGGGCGGCAGACCCGGATTTCTCCTGGCTCCCCCAGCGAGAAGACCCGGCACCGCCGCAACTGCAACTCCAGCTGTTCCTGTTGCTCTGTCTGGTTCTACATTTGCTCTAACAACTGGAGCCACCTGGGTTACACCAACTGGTTGATCTTCTGGGGTTCTAAACAATACGGCGAGATTTATGGCGTTTTCTCCTGGGCCAGCCGGCTCTGGTGCCTCCTCCGATGTGCCCTGGTCATCTCATTGAGACGATTTTCCTCATCATCTAATTGCTTTCGCCTAACCTCCATATCCTGCTTCTCTGCCATTGTGTCTCTGCGCACCTGCTCCAAGGCCCGGCGTGCTGTATCCAATTCTATGGCTCTGGCTGCCGCGTTTTCTGGAGTAATAATCCTCGTAAGTGCTGTTGGATCTAGGACCAGGCCATTGTTAAACATGGCCTGAGCCCCAGTTACGTTGTTTCTTTCCTCACCCTGAGCTCGGTTATTGAGAAAACCGAAGCTATTCCTGTAACGCGCCGTGTTTTCACTTTCCTCTGACACCGAAGCCGGGTCTCCATCAACTCTCTGACCCGCCAGCTCCAACACCGGTGACAATTGCTGCTGCTGTTGACCCGGAGTAAAAGCTGGTGGCACGACCGTTGATGGTGATGCTCCCGCGTTGATCGAAGGAGCGGTGTAAACCGCCACCCTCCTAACCGGGCCTGGAACGGACTCTTGCTCCTCTTCGTCCTCTTCTTCTACTCCATACCCGAACCGGCATTCGAACAAGGGCAAGATCGATTCTGATTCAGCATAGTCCACCACATCACCCGGGATTGGAGCCGGGTTTCCCGATCTTTCCTCGTGCACGTCCAAGGGCAGCTCATCTTCAGCCGTACCAACTGATTCTTCTCCATCAGATTGAACAATTGTGGCAGCTCCTGACACAGATTCATAGTCTTCATCACTAGTAGATCTAGCTGCAATCATACCAACAAAAACGTTAAACTTGCCAATTGGAATAACATCACCTGATTCAAGTAGATCTGATTCCGGCCCCCAGCCAAAATCATCAACGATGGGCTCTCCTTGCGAGTTGAGGGTGATCTTGCCGAAAACAAAGTTCTCTACTCCTTGCCTTGCTTCTCCCATGATGGTGACACCTTTGGACGCGCTTCCCACAGACGGCGCCAACTGTCGTGGGGTAGATAACACGGCAGATGCTACTTTGGGGTAGCTTTTGTTGATGGGCAAGGCGACACTGGCATCTGGGAGATTGTTTAGCACTGCAAGAACAAAGGGTTTACCCAGGTTCGGCCTCTCCATTGGAGATAAAGACCTACTTCCTGCTATCTTATTATTGATCTCGATCTCGATAACCCGACTACGACAACAGAGCCGGATCTCGATCTAGGTTACAGGTTGGGGTGTTTCTCTCGATGGTTCTCTCGCCTAAGCTTGGATCATAAAAGTTCTTCCTCAACTAGGGCTCAGGGACCGGTTTATATAGACGACCGGGTCTCCTGGCACTTTACAATACGAACCCGGGCTCTACCCAGACTCGGAGTCCTACTCTAGCTCTTCTAGCCTTCGTGTCCTCCAAGTCCCGAACCGCACATGGTCTTCTAGAAACTTCCCTTCCTGAACCGGGTTACCGTCAAAGCCTCTGGCCCAGCAACATAACCCGGCCCATGCTGATGGTTAGCTGGCCTAGCCGGGCCTCCTGCCTGGCGGGTCACGCTCCCTCTTCATGGGCCTACCGGGTTATTATCCCCCCATCAAGAGAGACGCTCCATAGGAATACCACCCTGCAATGCAGCCGAAGGCTGGATATTGATGAGGTAGGTGGATGCGGAGACAGCCTCAGCCCAAAAGTGGGGTGGAAGAGAGGCGGCGATCATCATCGCACGAGCCGTCTCAAGAAGGTGGCGATGCTTGCGCTCAGCAACGCCATTCTGAGCGTGAGCACCAGGGCAAGAGAACTGGGCAAGAGTACCCTGTTCGGCAAGAAAATCACGCAACATCTGGGAGATATACTCACCGGCCGAGTCAGCACGAAAGACACGAATGGGCGTGGAAAGCCGGGTGTGTACCATGGCAGCAAATCGCTTGTATAGGGAGAACCTCGCTGCGAGATTTCATACAATAGAGCCAAGTGTAGCGAGAAAAGTCATCAATAAATAGAACATAGTAGCGATGACCACCTTTCGAATCGAAGGGAGCAGGACCCCATACATCAGAATGAACTAAGTCGAAAGGACGCTGAGAGTCTGACTCACTCGTAGGATAAGGTAATTGAGTCTGTTTGCCAAGTCTACAACCATTACAATGTAAAGATACATCGTCAGAGATAGACCCTAAGACACCTTGATGCACTAGTGAGGACAAGCGAGAGCCACATATATGACCAAGTCGATGATGCCACTGTTGGAAGGACGCAGAGGAGGAGGCAGCAAGAGCATGCGAGCTGGCGGGTGTGGTGGCAGCGGAAGGAACACAAAGCCAGTCAACCTCCCAAAGGCCCTGAGCCTCACGGCGCCGAGGGCCAGCTCCAACTAGAACCTGGGTGCGACGATCCTGAACAGAGCAAGAGTCGGTATCAAGAATAACACGACAGCCAGAATCAGTAAGTTGAGCAGCGGAAAAGAGATTCATGGTAAGACGGGGAACATGAGAAACACTAGGAACAGAGAAGGACGGAGTAGAGAGAGTGCCACGACTAGCAACAGGAAGAGGTGTGCCATCGGCAGTGAGAACATTGAGAGGAGAGTCAAGAGGTCGAAGAGAAGACAGAGCGGAAGAATCAGAAGACATGTGAAAGGAAGCTCCAGAATCCAGGACCCACGGAGATGTACCTGACTGTGTAGGCGGTGGTGGCAGAGTAGCAGTAGTGGAAGCAGTCAGGGAGGCAACGGTGCCCGTCGAGGAAGAGCCTGAGGAAGCCAGCATACGCTTGAGTCGCACAATATCCTGATCAGTGAGGGACTGTGTAGATGAAGGCGCACGAACCGCAGTAGAGGAGCGACCCGTGTCACGCTCTTCTTGAAACAATCAGACTCTGGATGACCCGGCTTCTTGCAGAAGTCGCAGAACATGTGAGAGCGAGGCCGACCCCCCTGCAGAGGGCCGCCCGCCCACCCCCGCGAAGGAGTGGGTAGCAGTGGTGGAACAGACGACACCGGAGCGCGGGCAGCAAGCACAGTGGGAACCACAAGCAGTCCAGCAGAACAAAGTCGAGTCTCCTCAGCGCGAAGCTCTGCAAGAACCTCTGAGATGGGAACACGTCGACCACGGGCAAGCAAGTGTGCACGCCGAGGCTCAAACTCGGAACGCAGGCGAGACAAGAACTCATGGACACGCTGAAACTCCAAGTCTGACCTCACTGTCTGACAGCATCGACGAGTACCGCAAACAACAGTCCTCAGAGAGTCAAGCTGACGCCAGATGGCAGAGCACTGTGTGTAGAACTCATCAACAGTAGAGTCACCCTGCTGAAGATCATGCTCCTGACGCACCACAGACAGGTAGAGAGCATCACCAGAGGGCTGATAGCTCTGACAAAGATAAGTCCACATCACAGCAGTAGTGCCCAATCCCATAAACTCAGAAGCAAACTGAGGTAGAACACTAGCAGTGAGGACAGCAGCAGCACGAGCATCATCATTGCACCACTGAGTGTAAACAGACAGAGCATCCCGATAAATAGAGAGAGACTCCGAGTAATTCGATACCTACTGGTCGTAGGCTTCAACTGCAAGATCATCAGCATCCTTGGCGCAGCACGATCAGCCTCAGAAGCATCAGCGGCAAGAGCGGGTGGCACCGGTGGAGTAGGAGCCACAGGAGCAACGGGGCACGGCGGACATGAGACCTCGCCAGAGAGAACGCCCCACAACAGGAGGCCGCGCATGTGGATGCGCATAAAGCCCACAAACTCGGCGTAGTTGGTGCCATCAAAGATCACAGAGCACCGAGGAACAGCAACATAGCCCGAAGATGACATCGCGGGCTCTTTGATTATTTTTTTTTTTTTGATTTTTTTTTTGAAGTCAACGATGGATGAGAGAGAATGTAGATCGAGCTCGTGCTCACCTGCCCGAGCTCGTGCCCGAGCTCGTGATGATGGAGACGAAGAAGCTGGGCAAGAGACGACCGTGAAGGGCGGCGGCCTTGAGGGGCGGAGACCACAGCGGCCGGCGGCGGCCGCGGCCGGCGGCGAGCGGCCGACGAGGACCGAGCTCGCGGGAAGCAGCCGCGGTGGGCAACGGCCGGAGGCGGCGTGGAGGAGCAGCGGCCGGTGGCGGCCGGCGACGGGACCGAGCTCGCGGGTGCGGCCGGTGAAGGGCGGAGCAGAACCAGGCCGGTGAAGAGCGGCCGGTGAAGGGCGGCCGACGAGGACCGAGCTCGCGGGTGCGGCTCCGGCGGCTGCAGGCCGTTTGGGAACGGCGGCGGCCGGGTGCAGCTCCGGCGACAGCAGGACGACGGCGGCCGGACGGCGGCAGGCCGGACAAGGACAGCGGCGGCCGGAAACGGCGGCAGGCCGGAACGACGGGAGTTGCTACGCGCAGGGGAGAGAGCTAACCGTGAGCTCTGATACCATGTTAGGAAATGAGCAACTATATTTCCAGGGGGCCAGAGGCCAGTACTTATACATGTGTGTCATGAACAGTAAACATATACATCTAACATATATATCATAGCTTGAACTATCTTGCACATAGTTAGCAGTATAGTGTAAAGATCTTGCAATGACACTGGTAATGAATCTAGTGTTTGTTGGAGTATAATATAGGAATAAACAGTACATGCTCCTATTCCGTTTCATTAACAAAGATACATTCAGCTGCCCCTAAATGAGCCGACGGCCATGTCGCCCTAGCAACTACAGCCGACACTAACGTAACTGAATTCAAATTACACCAACAAGACTAAATACAATTTAAAGCTGATAAAACGGAATACAACTGACGCTGAAACTGAATCTTCAAACTGTGACGTCGTCTTTGAGCCCGCCATCCATTCCACCTTTTTCAGAACCCTAAAGGCGTGGTTACCGCTCTCTGTTTCGTCACCGGGTCCGGTGCCATCAATCCGGCCGAGCCAAACTTCGTGGTAGCCGCTTAGCTAAATCATAACCAGACTTGCGGAAAAGGAAATTTTAATGTCTGAATCACTAGATTGCATCAAAGACTTACTATTATAGACAAACAAACCCTAGCGCTCAATGTGGAGCTACAAGATAGGATTGAGTCGGAATGTCCTAAACAAATTTTCTAATTCGTTTTCTTATCCTCTAGCATGGAAGCACAAAGCCAACTCTAAAGATTAAAGGAACTGAAACTGCAAACCTTCCCAACTCAGAAAACGAAGATCAATCTATCATACCATAAAAAACATGGAGAAAATATTCACGACTAACCAATCATGAGCACCAACAGTTCCCACGGCAAATAGCAAGAACAGGTTCTCGAGATTGCACTTCTTCAACTTACACAGCAAGATCAAATCAACGTCGAAGAAGATAGAACAAGAGCATGTGTGTCAAGAAGCAACCGCACGGCCACAGAGGCTACAGGCAACAAGAGCTACCAACCAACACGCCACAAGATGACACCAGGTCTAACAAACTAAGCGATAGGTTTTCTGATTAATCTTCCAAAACAAGTTATACTGATATCTATTCCTAGCTATCAAAAAACTACTTATGGCACCACCAAGTCTCGTATGAGGATTCGGTTCATAAGAACACGTCGTCGTCTAGCATCGTGACGATCTCGTCCTGGCTGTTGAGCTTGGCCACCTCGATGGGGGTCTTCCCGTCCAGATTGTGAAGCGTGCTGTAACCGGTTTGAAAGTTTTAAACCAAGGGATCCGCGATGTTAACCAATTTCAGAGAAAGCATGGACATTTATTAACTTACACCGCAGCACCCTGCTTCAAGAGGAGATCTACGCATTCCTTCCAACCGTATCCAGCGGCGTAATGCAGTGGGGTGTTCCTGTTCTTATCCAAGGCGTTCACTTCAGCCCCTGCCCCCAAAAGGATCTCCGCAGTCCGCACACTTCAACTGAAAAATACAAAAGTTCATCCAGTTAATTACTGATGACCAACTTCTTTTCCCTAGATTACGCAGGACTCTCCCTAAAGGGCATCTATAACAGACACAAATAACCATACAGCACAGTTGGACTTCGAATTCAGAACTTGTATTGGTATATACAATATATAGTATGTAATTCCGCATCAATGGAACAAGGACAAGTGATCGTTAAGAAACACCATGTAAATAAAATATCTGCAAAATTAACAAATTACCAGAACACAAAGTACATTGATCAAACTGGCTGCAACGATATACACCGTGACTAGAAATAAGTCAACCAAGGCAAAAATGTGGAAACATGGTAGGGTATAAGGTGTTAATCACATTAATTTGAACGGTGGATCATAGATTTAAGTATAGAGAAGTTCGAGACATTACGCACCTCGCCTTTTACACATGCAAAATGTAAGGCCCTCCTTCCCTCTCCATCTTCTTCATCCTTGTTTGCTCCACCATCTAATGCTTTCTTTAGACCCTGTTGTCTTATTCAGTTTGTCAATGCAGCACTTAACAGTAACCAAGTACAAGAATTTCATAAAGATTTCGTCAGCCACAAGTAAAATATCGAAGATAGCAAAAACCATATCTAATGCAAAGTTCAGGGGATTTCGTAAAAAAAAATAAAGGTGGTATCTAGAGAAATGTGCACGAAGTTCAACCCCAAATAGTTCTAGTGCAAGGAACAGCAATCATCTGAGAATGGACTCATTTTCAGCATACTGGCCAATAATAAGCTAGTTTGTGAGCTGCCTTTGAACAAATTAACTAGCAGCGGAAACTAATAGATGTCAACACGTGTTATGTAACAGCAATTACCTCTGCATCACCAACACGTGCTGTCTGATGGACAATGGATGCATCATCATACTCGCCTTCCTCCTCGGTTTCTTGAGGTCCAAATAGTACAGTATAGGGAGCATGATTTGCAATAACAGAATCAACCAGATCAAGCAACTTTTCCAGCTGCTTAGCTTGAATCATCTGGTCCTTGGTCTTTGTTGTCGAAAAGGACGACTCTGTTTTTATATAGCTGAACGACATTCTGTTGACAGAACATGCAGATGTAAGTATTTGCAGCAAGCTCATATGATTCAAGAACCATGCACATTGCACATTTTGAGTTCAATAGTTCAAGGTGCAAAAACATATATACCTGCAAATATTCCAGGGCCGTGCTAAGCATGTTGTTCAACTTTTCTTCACCAACTAAATCTCCATATGTGAACACCAAGATCAAGTGGTCAAGAATTTGCTCACCAAAAAAACCTTTGATAGCCTCAATTGTGCTGGAATCTTCTCGGGAAAATCGGGCTGTAGCGGAAAAAACAAGCAACACCGCGTCTATTCCATCTTTAGCCAGCTTCACACACTTGCCAATTTGCTTACCAGCCTCCTCGGGCTTTACAGTCATGTCAAACAGCCCTATCCAAGTAGTTGAAATGGTGATTAGCAAACCATTCTAAAACTGAACTGCCGACAACAAACGCCGTAAAGAATAAAGAGGAATTGAGTAACAGTAGTTTGCAGCAAGCAAGATGAATTTACAGTGGAACTTGTAAAATATAGATAGCAGACCCAGAAAATACTACATATTCTACAAACCCTTCAACACAATGGTGGATATCATGGATCAACAGTCAGGAATTATA
Organism: Poa pratensis; assembly: GCA_947311845.1. Classification (NCBI taxonomy): domain Eukaryota; kingdom Viridiplantae; phylum Streptophyta; class Magnoliopsida; order Poales; family Poaceae; genus Poa; species Poa pratensis. The sequence continues at coordinate 48,420,652 of CAMZMU010000033.1, read as the reverse complement.
TTTGATGGACATTATGAGGTGTGAGGGCAAACTGACCATCCCCACAACCTCCAATCTTTATAGGAGCAAGGATAAACAATAGCAACTAGGCCCACAGTACACTAATATGCAACAGTATTTGTTAATGACGAAAAACTGGAGCAGATGGTTTCTACATTAACTGTTATTTTGAAAAAAGGATGAGAAAACGGTGTTCAAATTCCAAACAAACAAAGATACTACATCAAATGTCTTAGCATAATCACAAATAAAATGTGGCATCGATATGTACACAAGCTGCAACATAGTATGTAAAAGTCACAAATTCAAAACACCCAGAACATAGATAAATATAAATATATAGTAATTACACTTAATAAGTGCACTCTTACCTGGCGTATCAATAACACTGATGGTGCGGCCATCTTTTAGAGTGGTGCTACCCATCTGACAAGCATTTGTTACGCTGGCCCAGGAGTATTCGGACACAAATGCATCCCGTCCAAGGATAGTGTTAGCTGTTGCGCTCTTGCCATTGCCAAGCTTTCCCACAATAAGTAGGGTGATGCCAGCACTAGGCAACACCTCATCGTTCTTGATTCCACCCATTGCAAAAGAGCTGTTCACAAAATCAGGAATCAGCAACTATGTAACATATCTATTATATTTCCTAAATAAAAATTAGCATTTGAGAAATGAAAAAAGCACCCACTCCCCCTCCACCAATTCATGAACTAAGCATTCTCAACATTATAAAAATTAGCATCTTGAGTTGAATTGTTATGAATACTTACAACATTGTCAACGATGAAGTTAACTCAAAGGAATGGCAACCAAAAAAAAGATAAACTCAAGATCTTCTAGATTAATTTTATAGTTTCGCTTCAGTCCTCCTGTGTGACTTATGGCAGATTTTAGAGATACAAAGGTCATTTATGAGTTAGCATGTAAAAACAGATCGCCAAATTGCATGGTGAAATGCACACAGTACAGAAGGGAAACTATATGTAGAATGATAAACGTTCAGGAGGCTACAGCATCTCTTTGATATCCCCTAGAAGGCTATCACATTGTACCACTCACTCAAGAGCCTTAAAGTAGATTTCCTGGGATACTATTAATTAAGAAAACACAAAGATGGTAAAAAATGTCTTGTATTGCACACAAAACAACAAACTATCCACTGTGAAAAATGTTACAGTTTGATCAGATTAGATCAGGACAAGCAATGGCTATAAGAAAAACTGTATAAGAACTATTGCTCTGCAGCGACCAAAGTTAAGATAAATTATCAATAAGGAAAAACCTAACGTTATAGTAAAGTTTTACACATAACACTATAGCAAACAAAGAAAAAAACAGGAACACTCGAGTTCTAGCTTATAAAGAAGCAGGGTTGGGAACTACAAGCCTTCAACATGGTAGTCGCTTAGTTAAATCATAACCAGACTTGCGGAAAAGGAACTTTTGATGTCTGAATTACTAGATTGCACTGAATACTTACCATTACAGACAAACAACCCCTAGTGCTCAATGTGGAACTACAAGATAGGATTGAGTCACAATCTCCTGAGCAAATCTCCTAAATAGTTTTCTTATCCTCTAGCACCGAAGATAAATCAGCTTGAAACACCGCAAGGGGGAATTTTTTTTACATCGATTGATTGGGTAGAACCAATTACATACTAAAAGTAAAAAGACAATTGGTCAGCAACGATGCATAGTGACAGAAGAATCTGTATTTCTAACACTCTTTAACTAGTGAGCACATCAGATAGGCGACGAAAGAACCTACACTCCTAACTCGTCAGCACATCAGATTATACTCGGTCCAGAAAAACCTATCAACTACATACAGATAAACAAATCTCTGCAGCGACCAAAGTTGCGATAAATTTTCAATTAGGAACAACCTAGCGTTGTAGTTAAGTTTTACACATAACAATAACACATCACAAACAAAACAAACAGAGAAGACTATGGTTCTATCTTAGAAAGCACCAGGGTTAGGAACGACAAGCCTTCAACACCGTAATCGCTAGTTAAATCACAACAAGACTTGCGTAAAAGGAAATTTTGATGCCTGAATTACCAGATTGCACCAAAGACTTGCTATTACAGACAAACAAACCCTAGCGCTCAATGTGAAGCTACACGATAGGAATGAGTCAGAATCTCCTAAACAAATCTCCTAATTCGTTTTCTTATCCTCTAGCAGGGAAGATTAATTAGCTTGAAACACAGCAAGGAGACAAGTTACCGTATAGATTGGGGAAGAATCAATTACATACTACAAGCAAACTGTATATGAATCATTGCTCTGCAGCTATCACACTTGTGATAAATTTTCAGTAAGGAACCATCTAGTGTTGTAGTAAAGTTTTACACATAATACCACCAAACAAACATGGAAGAGTGGAAGGCTAGTGTTCTAGTATATGAAAAACCGGGGTTGGAAACAACAAGCCTTCAACACAGCCATCTCTTAGTTAAATCGCAACCAGACTTGCTGAAAAGGAAATTTGATGTCTGAATTACTAGATTGCACCAAATACTTACCATTACGGACAAAAAAAAACCTAGTGCTCAATGTGATCTACAAGATAGGATTGAGTCACAATCTCCAAAACAAATTTCCTAATTCGTTTTGTTATCCTCTAGCAGGGAAGATTAATCAGCTTGAAACACCGCAAGGAGGCAAGACAATTGGTCAGCAACAATGCATGGTGACGCAAGAATCTCTACTGCTAACTCTTTAACTACTGAGCACATCAGATAGGGGACGCAGGAACCTACACTCATAATTCGTAAGCACATCAGATTATACTCGGTCCAGAAAAACTATCAACTACATACAGATAACCAAATCTCTGCAGTCTAGATGTCTGACTACTGCAACCCCCGACCCCGCAGACGCGCGCGCACAACACAAACACCCACCCAATGAGTGAATCAGTGGATGGAACAAAACGAAACTAGGACCTCCAATCCTCTATGCAGAGTCGGCGAGAACGAAATAAGATTATTGCTAGACGGGACAAGTAGGGAAATTTATCTACGCACCGACGAAATTTGCAGCCAAAGTTACTCGCGGATCGGATGAACTTACAACGTCGAGCCCCGAGGGGGACTAGGATTGTATCTTGCAGATGAACAAATCTCTGGATGCCTAAGTACTGCAACCCCTCTGTGCCGTGGCGGGGGCGTTTGGGGAGGAGGAGAGGGATATCCCGGTCGTGGGGGCGTGAAAATTTGAAATCGCGAGGTGGGGATGGTTGAGCCAGGCTCGCGCGGGCCGTCAGTGAGACCGTGGAACGTGGACGTGTTGTGTGCAGCGGGTTGGGCTTTTTTTAGATGGATTGGGCACGTTTCTCCAAGGGGCTGCGAGCTGGAGTATTTGTTTGGGAAAAGAGAAGTAGAAACACGAAAGGGAAATGCTTCGAGCCAAAACATCAAACTTGTCTGAATCATCCGTCATTTCACCATCTGTCAACCCAACAAACCCCCACTTGATAGAATCATCTTTGGCAAAAAAAAATACATGATAGAATCATCAGAAGAGGGTCTATCGCAGTCATTTGTCGATTCGTTGGAGTAAGATTTTTCTTGTCAGTTCATTTTGTGTTATACATGTGTCATTGCAGTCATGAATTTCTCTCTTTCACATGAACGAATGGGTGATAAGCTCTAAGTTTTATCTGTTAATTTAAATCTAAGACAAATAAATAACGTATTGAAGATGGATGAATATATATGGATGCAGATTGTCAACATGGTTCATGACATTCTAATTCATTATATGGTGTAAGTTACTATAATTACCTATTACAAATGTTTTATTTTTTTAGACAGTGTTGACTCTGTGTGGAAAGCTTGATTTTAAAAACTTAACAATTATTTCATAGTTAGCCCAATAGCAGGGAGCATCATATGTCAGAATGTGTGACACGGGTGAGAGTTTATTCTTTCGGTCATGATAGTGATTCATTTTGTATCTGTGTGATTGATTTATTCATAAACTTTGCACTGCAGATTTATTTTCCGTATGACATTCTTGGCCTATTCATATTGTTCGTGTTTGATCAAAAGAAGAAAAAAATATCCATATTTTGGAGACGCTTCCGAGATGAACTTGGGGGTGGAAATATTAAAAATATGGAAATTATCAATAAGATAAATCTTGCGTTTCAACTTGCATATTCCAAATGGAAGAACGACATCTCCACAGGGGGATGCAAAGTTCATGTTGTTTCCACAAACTCACACGGGTATGAAGCTTTTCACTTAAATATAACCTTACTTGATTTGTTTAGCGCTTAACGTGACATTTCATATGTATCCAGTGCTTTATCTTTTCATCTTTTCCGATATCCACGGTGAATATTCTCAGCCATACTCATTTGTTACACTTTGAACATGATATGACAATGGTGTATAACTTTGAACACTTTGAACATGATTCTCCCGCCCAAATCGATCGCTACTCACCACATGTTGGTCCAGAGTGTGTCGCTCCTTTTCGTTTTCCTTTCTCTTTTAGATTCAAATACAAAAAGTAAATATCTTGCAGACTGAGTTTCCAAATCATGATCAGTTCTCATGAATGAGCTAGTCGGGTCGAGATATTCAAAACTAAATCCCATTTTAATAGGTTCCGATGAATTTTTTTGCACTGACTTCGGGTTTGCAGTATAATGGTTAGTTCATCCACCGTTTTTGGTTGTAGTGCACTAAGTGCATGTTATGTCCTGCTTCAAGTGCATGTTATGTCATGTCTTGTTGCGTTTTGATGTCCTGCCATGAGTGTCTGTTTTGCATTGCGTTTTATTATATCAATGTCCTGCCTTGAGTATATCTTTTGCACTACATTTGATGTTCTGCTCCGAGTGCATTTTTTGCACTGCTTTCTATGTTCTGCTCTCAGTGCATGTTTTACACTGTCTTACTATTCTGCCTCGATTGCATGCTTTGCACTTGTTGGAGGTATGCCCTAGAGATAATAATATTAAGTGATTATTTACCACCAAGATTATTATTAGGTTCATAACTTTATGCTATAACTTTTGTGGTACTTGAATAGTGTCGACACCCTGCCCACCGGGGTGTCTCGGATGCAGGTCGCGTGGGCCTGATACATCTCAAACATATCTATAATTTTTGATTGTTCGATGCTTTTTTATATCAACGCTACATGTTTTTATTATAGTTTTATATCAGTTTATGCATTTTCTAGAACTAACCTATTAACAAGATGCCCACTGCCAGTTCCTATTTTACGAGGATTATATTTCAGAAAAGTTATTAAGGAAATATTCTCTGAAAGACCTGAAAATTTACGAGGATTATATTTACGAAGGAACGAAGGCACCATCCAAAATCAGCTAGAGGGGGGGGGACTCCCACCCTCCAGGCGGCCCCTGGGCGCGACCGCGCCCCACTACCACCTGGGCCCACCAGGTGGCCTCATGCGCCGCCTCTTCGCCTATAAATTCTCCACCTCGGGAAAACCCTAAACACCCGATCAATTTCCACGAAAGATATCCGTGGCCACCGCCGTCGCCAACCGTTGTTTGGGAGGGTTCTGAAGCTCTTCCCGACACCCTACCGGAGGGGGAGATCATCACCGGAGGCATCTACATCACCATGCCCGCCTCCGGAGTGATGCGTGAGTAGTTCATCTTTGGACTACGGTTCCATAGCAGTAGCTAGATGATTGTCTCTTCTCCTTATGCCTCCATGTTTAGATCTTGTGAGCTGCCTAACTTGATCAAGATCATCATACTGTAGTGCTACATGTTGTGTTTGCTAGAATCCGATGAATTGTGAAGTTTTAATCAAGTTTGTTTATCAATACATCTATGTTTTACATATGATCTTGCATGATCTCCGATGCTTGTGGTTAGTTTGGCCAAGTAGTTGCTTGTATCTCCAAGAGGGAGTATTTATGCTAGATAGTAGGTTCATGCCTCCTTTGTCTGGGCTCGAGTTGACAGAAACCAACACGACATTGAATGTGCTGTTGCTACTAGGGGTAAAACATCGGTGTTTATTTCTACGTGATATATTCATTGATTACATTATGCACTTTGCTTATTGCAATAATTTGTTGCGTGCAACTTAGTACCTTTGGGTGACTTGCTGGATAGCGATCCCGGGGTGGATTATTAGTCATAGATGCAGCTAGCAAGTTGTCTATGTATTTTGTTGTAATTCTCAACTAAATACTACAGTGAACTATAGCTTTTCATGATAGCATTGTCATGCCCTCACAATTTGTCCATTGCCTAGCTATAATTTGTTTACCCAGCATGTATGTTTATCTGTTTTATGGAGAGACGCCACTAGTGAACTATGGACCCCGGTCCATTCTTTTACGTTGATTAAAACACCATTTTCCATAGCTTCCCATCATCATTTGCTCGATGTTCATTTTTGCATTTATAATTGTTTTCCACACCATATGTTTAATCCTTTGTTTTCTGCAAGCCAGGGAGATTGACAACCTTCCTATTTCGTTGGGGCAAAAGTAGTTTGATTGGATTGTGTGCAGGTCCACGTTAATCTACAAGCGACATAGTAGATTGACACCTAGTTGAAGCCTTCTCCAAGTTCTACTGAATTGATAACCTTGGTTTCATAACTGAGGGAAATTTGCTACTACGATGTGTCACACCTTCTCTTGGGGTTTCCAACGAGCTGTGTAGGTCGCATCAAGCTCTTTTCTGGCGCCATTGCCGGGGCTTGGAAGTTTCAGCCAGAGGAGTTACACACTACCTTTATCTCTATTTTGTTTTTGTCTTGCATGGTTTATTTTTGTTGAGTCTTGTTTGCTTTAAAATTAAAACTACAAAAACGTTAATATTTCAGCTTTTAGTCTTTTTCCCGCTTTGTTTGTTTATCTTGCTAAGATGGGTTCAGCTGAGAATACTAAGTTGTGTGACTTTACTAGTACCAACAATAACAATTGCATATGCACACCAATTTCTCCTCCTGCTTCTAAGGCAGAGTTCTATGAAATAAAGTCTGCTTTATTAAACCTTGTTATGAAACAACAATTTTCTGGTGCTAGTGTTGATGATGTTGCTTCTCACTTAAATATATTTGTTGAATTATGTGATATGCAAAAATATAAAGAAGTAGAATGTGACATCATTAAACTGAAATTTTTTCCTTTATCTTTGAGAGTACGTGCTAAAGAATGGCTATTTTCTTTGCCTAGAAATAGTATTGATTCTTGGACTAAGTGCAAAGATGCTTTCATTGGGCGGTATTATCCACCTGCAAAAATTATACAACTAAGGAGTAGCATAATGAACTTTAAACAATTTGATAATGAACATGTTGCTCAAGCTTGGGAAAGAATGAAATCTATGTTTAAAAGTTGTCCCACTCATGGACTGACTACTTGGATGGTCATCCAAACTTTTTATGCAGGATTAAATTTTTCTTCAAGGAACTTATTAGATTCGGCTGCTGTAGGGACCTTTATGTCCACCACATTTGGTGCAACAACTAAACTCTTGGACGATATGATGGCAAATTATTCCCAATGACACACCGAAAGGGCTCCAACTGGTAAGAAGGTAAATTCTGGTGATGAAATCTCTTCTTTGAGTGATAAGGTGGATATGATTATATCTATGCTTGCTAGTAAACAAGTTCCTATTGATCCCAATAATGTTCATTTAGCTTCTGTGGTTGCTCAATAGGAACAAGTTGATGTTAATTTCATTAAAAATAATTTCAACAACAATGCTTATAGGAATAATTATGGTAATAATAATTATAAGCCCTATCCTCCCAATAGTGGCAATGCTTATGATAATTCTTATGGCAATTCTTATGGTAATTCCTACAACAATAATAAAAGTGTGCCCTCTGATCTTGAGAGTGTTCTAAAAGTTTTTATCATTGCACAAAAATCTTTCAATAAAACGGTTGAGGAAAAACTAGAAAAACCTGATAATCTTGTCTCTAAGGTTGATCATCTTGCTCATGATGTTGAAAATTTAAATATTAGAATTTTACCTCTTGAAATTAAGGAAACTAATTCTTTGAATGCTATACGAATTAAATTGATAACAACGAAGGATGTTGGCTGAATTGCATGCTAGATGGGATAGAGAGGAAAAAGAAGCTGAAATTGCTGAAAAGAGTATGATTGCTTGTGTTTGCACTATTTATACCCATTAAGATGTTAAAACTTTGAGTACTAATGAGTCATCTACAGGTCCTAAGTATGCTAATGGTAAAAGAATTGGGGTTGGAGAGGTCTCAACTTTAGCTAGAAAGAGCCCCAAAACTTCGGAGAGTGATAAATCTGTTTTTGAGAAAAATGATAAAAGTGGGCTTGATGATAATGAGACTTTAGGAGAAAATTTTCCCACTGTTTTTGATGATAATGATTTTGATTTTGATAGTTGCAACTTTACTGAAGTTATTCAATTCTTGCAACAGCTTGCTGAAACTCCTAATGCTAGTAAAATGAACATGGCTTTTACTAAGCATATCACTAATGCTCTTATTAAAGCTTGGAAAGAAAAGCTTAAACGTGAAGTTTCTATATCTAGAAAATTAGAAGATGGTTGGAAACCCACTATTAAGATGAAAGTTAATGATTTTTATTGCAATGCTTTGTGTGACCTTGGTGCTAATGTTTCCATTATGCCTAAAAAGTTATATGATATTCTCGATTTGAAACCACAAGATGATTGTCATTTGAGTGTTCATTTTGCTGATTCTACTATGAAAAAACCTGTGGGTAGGATATATGATGTTCTTATCATGGTTAATAATAATTATGTCCATGTTGATTTCATTTTTATGGATATTGAATGCAAAGCCTCTTGTACTATTGTTTTGGGAAGTTCTTTTCTTAAAACTGTTGGTGTTATTATTGATGTGAATGAGGGAAATATTAAATTTCAGTTTCCACATAAAAAAAAGGGATGGAACAGTTTCCTAGGAAGAAGATGAAACAACCTTTTGAGTCGATGTTACAAATATTGATAATACTTGATTCTTGCTTTTTTCCTAGCTAAAAGGCGCTAAAGAGGAGCGCTTATGGGAGGCAACCCATTTTATTTTTACTTGTTGTTTCTTTTTTGTTTTCTTTGAGTCAAGGTGCTTGTTACTTCTGTACCAACTCCTTTTTATCTTTTTGTTTTTGTTTTTTGTGCCAAGAGTAGCCTCTATTTGAGAGGAAGTTAAAATTTTGAGTCTGCTGTCCATAAACAGATTTCTGCGCTTCACTGTATAAAATCTCGAAACAACTCAGAACGTGATCTGGTTGTGACAATTTTTAACAGCAAGCATCTGTGTTTTATCTGTCTTTCATTTTTTTTTGAGTTTACTGATTTGAGCTACGGAAGTACCCCAAAACATTCGATCTTTACAGGTTGTTCTGTTTTTTGACAGATTATGCCTATGTTTTGCATTTTCTCTTTTACAAGCGTTGAGTGTGGCCCTCTAGAGGTAGAGCACACATAAGGCTAGTAGCAGTACCTAATGTTAAAATGAGTTTTTTGATGTGTATTTACACAACCATAGTGGATTAAATGTTTTGATGTACTAACCCCTCTAATGAAGTTTATGAGAAGTTTTGTGTGAAGTAAGTTTTCAAGTATCAAGAGAGAGGATGATGAAAACAGATCAAGAAGGGATAAAAGTTTAAGCTTGGGAGGTCCCCATGGATATCCTATGCAATTTTCAAGAAGTCACAAGCATCTAAGCTTAGGGATGCCCAAGGCATCCCTTTCTTCATCAACAATTATCAGGTCATCTCCAGCGAGACTATATTTTTATTGCTTCACATATTATGTGCTATTCTTGGAGAGTCTTTATGTTTTGTTTTTGGTCTGTTTTTGTTTTGTTCTCTGATCATATCAATGTTGGATCCTAGTTTTCTTGTTTGGGAGACAGACATGCTCCGCTTTTTCATAGAATATTGTTGTTATTTATTTATACTTGTTGAGTATTCGGTTTTCGTTCTGTTTGTTTCTAGCTCTTGTTTTTTCATGTATCTCTTGTTCAGAGCTATTAGTTGTTTTAAAGAAAGTACTCTCTTGCTTCACTTATATTTGTTTGGAGAGTTGTTCAAATAAGTTCATTGGTGTTTGGTTGAAATAGAAAATGTCATGCATGTCGTAGTGGTATAAAGAAAACGCTTACATAGTCTTGTAGATCATTTGTCTTGAATAACTTGGTACTTTTCAATTGTTTTGAGATATCAAGTAGATAATGTTAAAACTTGTGTATCATGTAAGTAAAGGCTCACTAGTGAAGAACTACCGTCAAAGCTTGAAGTTGTTTAGTTTTCATACTTGGTAGTTCTGAAAGTCTAGATATTTACTCATTAAAAGAATGTTTTGGTTGACAAGGAAGACAGTGTGGAGTCTTATGGTTTTTATTAATGTTATTCATATGGTTATTGATACGTCTAAAAGATATCTATAATTTTTTATGTTCCATGTTTGTTTTATATCAATGTCACATGTTTTACTTACACTCATATAGCATTTTTATGCATTTTCTGGGACTAACCTATTAACAAGATGCCACAGTGCCAGTTTCTGTTTTCTGATGTCTTTTTGTTTCAGAAAAACTCTTACAGAAATATTCTCGGAATTGGACAAAAATCCACGGAGCCCAGTTTTATGAAGACACGAACACGAAGTCCGAAGGGCGATTGAAGAGGCGCCCAGGGCGCCCAGACGCCTGCCCTAGCGCGGTAGAAGGTGGGGCCACGTCGGGGGGTCGTCTGGCCGCCTCGGGTGGCCCCTCACACCGTCCTTTCGCCTATATTGTCCTCGTCCCGAAAACCCTAAACACCCGAACACAATTCCACAAAAATTTCCGTCGCCACTAGCATCGTCAACCCTAGTTCGGGAGGGTTCTGGAGACTCCGGAGTGATGCGTGAGTAGTTCATCCTTGGAATACGGAGTGCTTCTACATCACCATGCAAGCCTCCGGAGTGATGCGTGAGTAGTTCATCCTTGGAATACTGGTCCATGGCAGTAGCTAGATGGTAGTCTCTCCACTTTATGCCTTCATGTTTACATCTTGTGAGTTGCCTAACATGATCAAGATCATCTTTGTGTAATGCTACATGTTGTGTTTGCTGGGATCCGATGAATTGTGGAATTATGATCATCTTTATTCAGTTATCTATTTATGATCTTGCATGCTCTCCAGGGCTTATGGTTACTTTGGCCAAGTAGTTGTTTGCATCTCCAAGAGGGAGTATTTATGCTCGATAGTAGCTTCATGCTTTCATGTGTCTGGGCTCGAGTTGACAGAAACGACTGAGACCAGGTTGTGGTGTTGCTACTAGGGATAAAATAGCGATGTTTATTGCTACGGTTATATTCGTTCCTTACTTTACGCACTTTGCTTATTGCAATTATCTGTTGCTTGCAACTTAATACTTTCGGGTGACACTGGATAGCGATACCGGGGTGGATTATTAGTCATAGATGCAGCTAGCAAGCGGTCTATGTATTTTGACGTATTGCGCAATCAAATATTACACTGAACTATATTTTGTCATGATAGCATTGTCATGCCCCCACAATTTGTCAATTGCCTAGCCGTAATTTTTTCACCCAGCATGTTATTTATCTTTCGGAGAGACACCACTAGTGAACTGTGGACCCCGGTCCAATTTCCTTATATTGTTTACAACCGTTTCCTTAGCTTTCGTTCATCATTTGCTCGCTGCACCATTCTTACTTTCATCATGTTTTCCACCATACATTTAATCCTTTGTTTTCAGCAAGCCAAGGGATTGACAACCTTCCAGTTTCGTTAGGGCAAAGTAGTTTGTTTGTGTTGTGCGCAGGTCCATGTTAACAATCGTAAACGACGCCGTTGACACCAAGCCGAAGCCTTCTCCAAGTCCTACTGGTTCGATAACCTTGGTGTTGCAATCAAGGGAAAACTTGCTACTAGCTGCTTCAGAACCTTCCTCTTGGGGTTCCGAACAGGCTTTGTAGGCCGCGCATCAAGCTAATTTTCTGGCGCCGTTGCCGGGGACTTGGAAGCTTCAACTAGGGGAGTTTCGCATCACCTTTCACTTTACTTTGTTTTTGTCTTCCTTATTTTAGTTTCGTCTAGTCTCGTTTGCTTAAAGATTAAAAACTACAAAAAAAATCAGCAACTAGTTTTATTTCGGTTCTTCTTCTTATTGTGTCTTGTTCCTTACTTGCTATCAATGGATACTTGCCTTGAAACTAGACTTATGGCAGAAAATGACAAAAATATGAGAGAGCTTTATAAAATTTATCTTGAGTTAGGACATGAAGTTTTTGAAGAGAAAATTTAAAAAAAAAAACTATCAAACTTTATTTGCATGATAGTACCAATGTTATTGGTATGCACTCTTTGAACACCGTTATTTCTAATGCTATGGAAAACCTTAAGCTTGGTTAAGTTGGTATTGACGAATGTTATGATCATATTGATTCTTTTGAAATATCTCTTTTTGATGAATTTGAGGTAACAAATCACCTTGACTCAGAAGCAAAAGAAACAAATCCACTTAATATTTTCCCTTTTGACGTTTATGATAATCCATGATGGTCCTATGTTGCTTGATGCTATTAAATATACTATTATTGAAAGTGAGTTTGAAGAGGTTAAAACTCTAGATTATGTTGATTCCACTATTTTGAAGAGTGATAAGGAATTTATTTGCTTCAGAATCATGAGAAGAGTGATGAATGTGTTATTTCTATTATTAAGTGCTATTCATGGCTTTATAGAAAGTTATTTTGAGCGAGGAAAATATGGTTATAGGATTTTTAATGTTACTAAAACTCCTCTCTTTATGTTGAATTTTTTGAAATTGCTCTTGTTTTACAACTACAAGAATCCCTCTATTCTGTGATGGATTTGTCGCCACGGTTCTCCTATCTGTGGCTGATCTCGACTATTTTTTACGCCCTCGATATTTCTCGTCACAGATCCATGGGCGGCCCACCTGGCCCGGAAAAAGTCAGACGAAAAGGCCGTAACGGATCTCAAGGGGCCTTCCGTCACAAGCTATTTTGCGGTCTGAACAGGACGAACCCGGACACATACCGTCACAGGCCATTGGGCTTCAGCAACCGACACACATGGATCCCACCCACTGTGCACCTACATCTTTGTCCGATGCCTCGCTGTCAGACCTGGACCCACACTTTTCCCACGCGAGTCCAAGAGATGTTGCAGACGGACCCACATGTCAGGCCGACAAAACCTCAGTGCCGCATGTGTACTGGAACGGAACCAGTGGGGACGACCTGTCAGCAGGGCAACCAATATTTTGTGCACGTGCTATTACACGTGTCCACCGGCCATCACGTCGCGCAGGTGGGGACCCACGTGACAGTAGCGGGACCCACATATTATTTATTTAAGATATATATAAATTATGTAAAAACTATTTATTATATTACAAATGTAATGGAAGTTATGTTTATTTCAGACGGGACCCAACATTTTCAAAGATATATATCATTTGTAAAACAATATCTAAAACATTACGAATTTAACAAAAAATAAATTATTTCACCATATCTGGGACCCGCATGTCAGTTTTTGGGCCCATCAAATTCGCGCACGTGCACTTCCACGTGTCCAACATAGCCAGAGATTGGGACGGATCACTGGGCATAAGTGGGCTGAAGCTGCAAAATAAGCAGATTTTGCACATGTTTGTTAAGAACATGACTCACGTGCGGTCCGGCGAGTTTGGATCAGATTCTTAGCACACGTGCAAGCTTACACGTGTCTATCAGAAGGTAGCTTGGCCCAGATAAGTGTGGGTAAATGGGTTGTCGATGCAGAATAAGAAATTGTGGGCCAAGTTCCTCGTGCAAGTGCTCTTCCATGGCCCATGAGAATCAATCCTGACCCATATCATTGGCAATACGTGGGATGAAACTGCAAAGCGGAAATTCGGCCAGATTACTGAGGTTAAATGGGCTGAAACTACAAAATAAGCCAGCTTGGGCCACATTATGTACCTCTTTGTCAGGATTTCATCAGGCGGGTTACCAGTATGGGCCCGACTGTTTGCGGGGTGGTGAGAATGGGCCATATTCTTCGTGGGGTGGAGAGAATCGCACATATTCTGAGGCCGCTTCCTAACGAGGAAACATCTGATACCCCGATTCAGCGAGGGCATCGGATCCACCAAGGATGGCCTACTAATCTTTGAAGAGCTCATCAATAATCACGGGGGTTATTGTCTTTGTCTTCAACCCCTTCACCCGCACCAAGATCGGCGGACTCGTCGAACCATTCTATGATCATCACCAGGTACGAGCGCCAGAGGAACACGTGGTAGTGTGATACGTCTCAAACGTATCTATAATTTCTGATATTCCATGTTGATATTATACCAATTGTTACATGTTTTATATACACTTCATAGCATTTTTATGCATTTTCTGGGACTAACCTATTAACAAGATGCCACAGTGTCAGTTCTTGTTTTGTGCTGTTTTTGTATTCCAGAAAAGCTAGTCTGGAAATATTCTCGGAATTGGACGAAACTTGGACAGAACCTCCTATTTTTCCAACACGAAGACGGAGTCCAGAGGAGACACGGAGGGGGCCGCGAGCCAGCCACACCATGGGGCCGCGCGGGCCCCCCCCCACGCCGTGGGGTGGGTGGGGCCCTCGTGGCCCGCAGCCGCCGCCCTTTCGCCTATTTATTCCTCCCGCGCGAAAACCCTAGATACCCGAGCCATTATCCACGAAAAGTTCCAGAGACGCCGCCGCCGTCAACCCTAGCTCGGGAGGGTTCAGAAGCTCTTCCCGGCACCCTGCCGGAGAGGGGAATCATCACCGGAGGGCTCTACATCACCATGCCTGCCTCCGGAGTGATGGTGAGTAGTTCATCCTTGGACTACGGGTCCATGGCAGTAGCTAGATGGTTGTCTCTCCACTTTATGCTATCATGTTTAGATCTTGTGAGCTGCCTATCATGATCAAGATCATCTTATTGTAATGCTACATGTTGTGTTTGCTGGGATCCGATGAATATTGAATACTATGTCAAGTTGATTATCAATCTATCTTATATGTTATTTATGATCTTGCATGCTTTCCGTTACTAGTAGATGCTTTGGCCAAGTAGATGCTTGTAACTCCAAGAGTGAGTATTTATGCTAGATAGTGGGTTCATGCCTCCGGTAATCTGGGAGAGTGACAATAACTTCTAAGATTGTGGATGTGCTGTTGCCACTAGGGATAAAATAACGATGCTTAGCTTAAGGGTGCCGTTAGGTCTAATGCATTTGTTTACATTACGCACATTACTTAATGCAATTATCCGTTGCTTGCAACTTAATACCAACGGGGAACTCGGTATGACAACCTGGCGGTGGATTATTAGTCATAGACTGTTGGATAACGGTCTATGTATTTTGTCGTAATGCCCACATGAATATCATAGTAATCATCATGTCATATATATGCATTGTCATGCGCTCAATATTTTGTCAATTGCCCAGCTGTAATTTGTTCACCCAGCATGTTAGTTATCTTTTATGGAGAGACACCACTAGTGAACTGTGGACCCCGGTCCATTCTTTTACACTGATAATACAACCAACTGCAAACACTGTTCCTTTTCATTCTCTGCAATTTACTACTGTTTTCCACACCATACGTTTAATCCTTTGTTTTCAGCAAGCCGGTGAGATTGACAACCTCACTGTTTCGTTGGGGCAAAGTAGTTTGATTGTGTTGTGTGCAGGTTCCACGTCAGTCGAACTCCCTGCAACAGTCTTTTCGCACCGTTGACAACCTTCAGAAGTGATTTCTTGCTCCTACTGGTTCGATTAAACCTTGGTTTCATACTGAGGGAAACTGCTGCTACACTGCTTCATACCTTCCTCTTGGGGTCTCCCAACGAACGTGTGATCCACGCATCAAGCTCTTTTTCTGGCGCCGTTGCCGGGGAGCAAGAGGATTTCTGCAAGGGGAGTTTCACGCTTCCAATCTCTTTACTTTGTTATTGTCTTGCTTAGTTTATTTTTATTTAGTCTTGTTTGCTTTATTTATCAAAAACACAAAAAAATTAGTTACTTTTATTTTCGAATTGTTATTTTTCAGTCTTGTTATCATGTCTAGCTCTGCTCCTTTTTCCGTAGTGCCACCTGTGGGAGAAATTATTACCTTTAAACAAAAAAGTGGGGAATCCTTTAGGAATGCCTGGGAGAGAATTTTGGAATTGCACAAGAAGGTGCAACATAAGATGGATTTGAGAGTTCTTATAAAAATTTCTACTATGGTTTATTTTCTGTTTATCAACATGCTCTAGATACCATGGTAGGGGAAACCTTTTCTGAGTTTGATACAACAAAGCTCATAATATTTTGAGTGGTTTGTCAATTTCCCAATGGTGGACGAAACTGGGATATTCACTAAGCTAGATAAAATAGAAAAGTCAATTGATAATTTAACTCTGAGCCATAATCTTAAAGAACAACCTTTAGTTGAGTTAAAAAATGATTGGGAACCATTCATTGAGATCAATATTGGTAATGAAAAGTTTCGTGCCTACTGTGACCTTGGTTCAACAATGTCCATCATGCCTAAAATGGTTTATGATCTATTAAAATTTGATAATATGGTTGATTACCCTGTTTTTCATTTTCATGCTGATGGAACAATCACAAGAAGCATGGGATTATTAATGATATTATGGTCACTGTTCAAAATAAGACCATCCCTGTGAATTTCATGATCCTTGCAAAATCTCCCAACCATATTGTTTTAGGGAGATCCTTTTTAAAGAGTAATGGGGGTTTTATCAATGCAAAGTATGGGTTTATGAAATTTAATGCTCCTATCAATCGGAGGTTCTTCTTCCCGATCAAAAAAGATGACCCCACCGAAAGGTTGGGAGATTTTAATGTCTTTGGAAACACTTGATTCTTACTTTCTGCGCCTAGCTGAAAGGCGTTAAAGAAAAGCGCTTATGGGAGACAACCCATTATTTTATTTCTGCAATTTTTCTTTTTTTGAGTCAAGGAGTTGTTTACTTCTGTAACAATTCCTTTGTATCTTTATTTTATCGCATTGTTGTGCCAAGTATTGCCTCTAATAGGAAGATGATGCTAGATTTGGATTTCTGCGCAGGAACAGATTTCTGCTGTTCACCGTTTTAATTCTGTAAAATCACAGAAAAATTATTTAAATCTGAAATTTTTGTGCGTGATCCTCAGATATGTACGCATCTTTCGTTAGTTTAAAGTTTTTCGATCTGAGCAACGTAAGTGCCTCGAAAAAATTCGTCTTTGCGGACTGTTCTGTTTAGACAGATTCTGTCTTTTATTTTTCGCATTCTCTCTTTTACTAGTGTTGAGTGGAATTCTTTTTTAGGGTGAAGAGCTTCACATAACATCAGTGGCAGTAGCTAATGTTAAAAGTAACGGTCATGTTTGTGTCCTTATAGAACATGTGAGTTTTTGATTGTGCACTAACCCTCTAATGAGAATTACTTTGAGTTTGGTGTGGCGGAAGTTTTCAAGGGTCAAGAGAGAAGGATGATATAATGTGATCAAGAAGAGTGAAGAGCTTAAGCTTGGGGATGCTCCCATGGATCACCCCAGCAAATTTCAAGAAGACTCAAGCGTCTAAGCTTGGGGATGCCCAAGGCATCCCCTTCTTCATCAGCAACTTATCAGGTCATCTCTAGTGAAACTATATTTTAATTCTTTCACATCATATGTGCTTTACTTGGAGCGTCTGTGTGCTTTTATTTTCAGTATTTTATTTTTCGTATGGTCAACTTGATTGGACCCCAGCATTCTTGATTGGGAGAGAGACACGCTCCGCTTTTTCATATGAATACTCCTATTCTTCACTTATACTTGTTGAGTATTCTTGTCTAGCTATTGCTATGCTTTTAGCTCCTGTTTTTCATGCATCTCTTATTCAGAGCTGTTAGTTCTTTTAAAGAAAGTACTCTCTTGCTTCACTTATAATTGTTTGGAGAGTTTATGTTGAAATAAATTGATTGGTGTTTGGTTGGAACAGAAAATGTTGCATGTGGTAGATGGTATAATGGAAAAAGCTTACATATTCTTGTAGATCACTGTATTGGATAATTTGATACTTGTCAATTGTTTTGAGTTATTAAGTAGTTCATGATTAAGCTTTTGTATCATGTAGTTAAAACCTATTAATGAAGAACTACCGTAAAGCTCGTTGAAATTTGGTTTGCATGTTTGGTATCTCTAAGGTCTAGATATTTTCTAGTAAAAGGGTTTGGTTAACAAGGAAGACAGTGTAGAGTCTTATAATGCTTGCAATATGTTTTCATATAAGCTTGCTGTGTCGGTTGATATCCTGTGTTTGCTTCAAATAACCTTGCTAGCCTAAACTCTGTACTGAGAGGGAATGCTTCTCGTGCATCCAAAACCTTGAGCCAAATCCATGCCATCTGTGTCCACCATAACTACCTATATGTGGTATTTTCTTGCCATTCCAAGTAAATTTTTCATGTGCTACCTTTAAATTATTCAAAATTGTTATTATTCCTTTTTGTGTCAATGTTTACTAGCTCATGAGGAAGTAGTGGGTTATTCTTTATTCGACTTGTCAAACAGACTTTACACCTGGACTAGTGGCATATACATCCGCTTATCCAATAATTTTGCAAAAAGAGCTGGCAACGGGGTGCCCAGTCCCAATTAATTACAACTTTAACCGCTTAATTCTCTTCACATTTTTGCCCTGATTTATCAGTAAGCAATGACAAACAGTGAAATACTGCATGTGTAAACAAAAGAGAAGAGGGATGATCTGCCTTGCTGGTAGAAATAACGTCCTTCATGGGAGCCGCTCTTAAAAGTCTGTTTGATAGGGAGAATACTGTTTTCATCCGCTACCATTCGTTGACAATTAACAAACACCTCTCAAAACTAGACACTCCTCCATGGTATGTGATTGATGGTAGGCACCCGAGGATTCGGTTAGCCATGGCTTGTGTTAGCAAAGGTTGGGAGGAGTGTCAAATATTTTATGCAATCTCTATATGTTTTTCAAAAACTTAAAAAGCTCTAGCACATGATTTAATCCCTGCTTCCCTCTGCGAAGGGCCTTTCTTTTACTTTTATGTTGAGTCAGTTTACCTACTTCTTTCTATCTTAGAAGCAAACACTAGTGTCAACTTTGGTGCAACAATTTTTATATGCTCATATATTGCACTTATTATATGCTTTGTGTTGACAAATATCCATGAGATATATATGTTGAAAGTTGAAAGCAATTGCTGAAACTTAAATCTTCCTTTGTGTTGGTTAAATACCTTTTGCTTAGAATCTATTGCTTTATGAGTTAACTCTTATGCAAAAATCCTTGATGCTTGTCTCGAAAGTACTATTCATGAAAAGTTTTTGCTTATATGATTCAGTTGTTTGCTCATTATCTACTTGCTAGCAAACTATAGACCATTGACCTGGATCACTTCATTCATAACATGTGATTTACAGTATTATTTGATCAAGATTATGATTGTAGCATGTCACCTCAGAAATTATTTTGTTTTTATCGTTTTACCTACTCGAGGACGAGTAGAACTAAGCTTGGGGATGCTTGATACGTCTCAAACGTATCTATAATTTCTGATGTTCCATGTTGATATTATACCAATTGTTACATGTTTTATATACACTTCATAGCATTTTTATGCATTTTCTGGGACTAACCTATTAACAAGATGCCACAGTGCCAGTTCCTGTTTTCTGCTGTTTTTGTATTCCAGAAAAGCTAGTCTGGAAATATTCTCGGAATTGGACGAAACTTGGACAGAACCTCCTATTTTTCCAACACGAAGACGGAGTCCAGAGGAGACACGGAGGGGGCCGCGAGCCGCCACACCACGGGGCCACGGGGCCCACCCCCAACCGCGCCGTGGGGTGGTGTGGGGCCCTCGTGGCCCGCAGCCGCCGCCCTTTCGCCTATTTATTCCTCCCGACGCGAAAACCCTAGATACCCGAGCCATTATCCACGAAAAGTTCCAGAGACGCCGCCGCCGTCAACCCTAGCTCGGGAGGGTTCAGAAGCTCTTTCCGGCACCCTGCCGGAGAGGGGAATCATCACCGGAGGGCTCTACATCACCATGCCTGCCTCCGGAGTGATGCGTGAGTAGTTCATCCTTGGACTACGGGTCCATGGCAGTAGCTAGATGGTTGTCTCTCCACTTTATGCTATCATGTTTAGATCTTGTGAGCTGCCTATCATGATCAAGATCATCTTATTGTAATGCTACATGTTGTGTTTGCTGGGATCCGATGAATATTGAATACTATGTCAAGTTGATTATCAATCTATCTTATATGTTATTTATGATCTTGCATGCTTTCCGTTACTAGTAGATGCTTTGGCCAAGTAGATGCTTGTAACTCCAAGAGTGAGTATTTATGCTAGATAGTGGGTTCATGCCTCCGGTAATCTGGGAGAGTGACAATAACTTCTAAGATTGTGGATGTGCTGTTGCCACTAGGGATAAAATAACCGATGCTTAGCTTAAGGGTACGTCGTTAGGTCTAATGCATTTGTTTACTTTACGCACATTACTTAATGCAATTATCCGTTGCTTGCAACTTAATACCAACGGGGAACTCGGTATGACAACCTGGCGGTGGATTATTAGTCATAGACTTAGTTGGATAATGGTCTATGTATTTTGTCGTAATGCCCACATGAATATCATAGTAATCATCATGTCATATATATGCATTGTTATGCGCTCAATATTTTGTCAATTGCTGATGCATGTAAAATGCATACATGAACTTTGCACTTTAATTGCTTATATTCCAATCATATTTGCATCATATAAGGGTTATATCAATGTTTTATAATGATTTTGGGAATATTTCATAGTTTTCCCATTTATTTGGAATTAACCCTGTTTTTCCAGAAAACGTCTTTTTTAGTGTTTCAGACTTTCCGGGAGCTTCGGTACTCCAAAAAGGGCAAGGCCAAAGAGCACGGTTCAGAATTTTCGAGACGAACGCAATGGGCTTAAATTGAAGACCAGAAGCCCAACAGGCTGGAAATGGGAGGGTCCCACGCGGCCTAAAGTACATGGCCGCGTGGGCCCAGCTCTTTTCCACCTCGGAGCTCCGTGGCCGTCGATCTTTCATCCACCGACTCCGTTTTGACCTAAAAACGCCTATAAAAAAGGTCCCCTGGCGTTTCGTGAAAGGAGGCGGCGGAGAAACACGAAACACACGAAACAGAAGACAGAAGGCTGCCGCCGGAGAAGATCGGAGGGGGGAAACGCTGCCGGAATCACCTCCGGAAGGCTCCTCCATCCCCCCTCCGGAGTCTCCATCAACACCAACGTCAAGACCAGCACCATCTTCGTGATCCACTTCATCCCCCTCATAGTTTGAGATTGTTCGAACCCTAGCTATTGTTTAAGTGCTATTCTACCTGTGTATGATTGGCTACTTGTCATTGTTCGAGGGTGAGATTATATTTTCAGATTGTGTTGTACCACTTATGCCACTGAATATCATCATGTTCGCACGTTGTGAGTAGTTCCCGTATGTTCCTGAGGGCATAGGATGAATTGGCAATGATTTATATATGACATGTGTTGGTATTTTGTCAAGAGTTTATCTTTTATATGATTCTATGATGGTGTTGTGCGAACGTCGACTGCACAACACTTCACCTATATGGGCTCATAGGAGAACACCGTAGTATAATGAATTGAGGGAGACTTGGGAGGACATGTAAACCTGAGACCGAGTCATGAAGTTATATTATAAGGGTATTAGTATCGGGGACCTTAGAGTGTAATGCTATGGTGGGACTTTATGTCTTAATAATTCTTGTGCAGTCATTTACTTGGCCACATGATCCATCATAAGGGGTTGTAGTTTATTTATTTAGCTATACCTAATTATGGCTCCGTCCAAAGAAGATTAAAACTTGACAAGATATTCAACGTGTTGTTTAATAAATCTCTATGCCTAGCATCATCCATGCCGCCCTCGGGAACGTTTGCCACATATAAGTTACACATCACTTGAGCTTGTCCTTTTGCCACATAAGAGGATTGGGCTTTCTCTCTTTGAGAGATTTCACTTGCTACTATCTGTTATCTGCTTGCAACTATACAACTGAAAATACCAAAAACATCTGCATCTTTATTGTTTTATTTATCAATCTAACTAACCAATACCTTCAGCTACTCGTGGGTTCGACAACCTTTTCTAATTGAAAGGTACTACAATTGATCTCCTGCACTTGGGAGCCATCAATTGCCCAGCTGTAATTTGTTCACCCAGCAAGTTAGTTATCTGTTATGGAGAGACATCACTAGTGAACTGTGGACCCTGGTCCATTCTTTTACACTGATAATACAATCAACTGCAAACACTGTTCCTTTTCATTCTCTGCAATTTACTACTGTTTTCCACACCATACGTTTCATCCTTTGTTTTCAGCAAGCCGGTGAGATTGACAACCTCACTGTTTCGTTGGGGCAAAGTAGTTTGATTGTCTTGCGTGCAGGTTCCACATCAACAGTTAGAACTCCCTGCAACAGTTCTTTTCTGGCACCGTTGACAACCTTCAGAAGTGATTTCTTGCTCCTACTGGTTCGATTAAACCTTGGTTTCATACTGAGGGAAACTGCTGCTACACTGCTTCATACCTTCCTCTTGGGGTCTCCCAACGAACGTGTGTCTACACGCATCATAGTGTTCAGAAATGATAATGCCCTGCTCTATATTTAGTCGAAATGGAGTTTTCCCTGTTTGCTAGGATCTGTTAGGTGGCATTTGTCAGCCTTGTTACACGGCGTTGACGAGTTGGAAACCGCGGTAGAATTTAGAGGCCAGGCGTATCTCGCAGACATGAGAGGAACTGTGGTTGTCTTGCAAGATCGCCCCTTCTCGAACCCTGGTCATCGTACCTGGCAGCTGGAAGAAGAGCGACATGCTATTCACCCATCTCATAGTTGCCATCTTCTGCTAGTGCGAGCAGGGGGGGACTTTGGCCTCGTGGAATTGATCAGCTTTAGTGTCAAAATAAAAAAAATCGATCACATACCGCTGATTTGATTGCCCACTGCGAAAATGACAAAGATGCCGAAAGAACGTTGATGCAGATTAAAAAATAAGTAAGTTTGCCCATATGCAGATTCATCAATTTTCATGATGAATTCGGTCCACATAAGACTGCCGGAGAGGCCTCGAGGCAGAGCCATGTGCATGCCAGCGGAGGACGCCACCCCCCTTGAATATGGCCCAAACATGCTTGTTTTGAAGGTTAATCCCACGAATTGCCAATGATCTGTGCCAGGCTGATTATGATGGACTGTGGAAGTGCACTTGCGCAGTTCTTTTGGCCCAACCTTGGTTATTTTGAGTCTTCAACCTACTTACGCACACTGATCTAGGCCGAGTTGCCTTCTGATGGACACGTGGGCACGCACTTGCGCAAAGAATCTGGCCCAAACTTGCCAGACCGGACCAACATAATGAGATCTTGACAATGAGTTACAGTCAGGCCCAAGCCAGTTTATTTCGTAGTTTCAGCCCATTACCCCCTCAATAATCTGGCCAAAGGCCCGTTTATGTTGGACACGTGGAAACACACGTGCTCGAAATGGTGGGCCCAAGTCTGAATGTGGGTCCCTGGTAGGAGGACTGATAACATGGTAGTAATATTTCTGAAATAATTTCTTTCTAGAATTATTTACTACATTTGTAATAAATACAAATAATTTCCCAAAATTTAAATATATACTGAGTAGAATAATATGTGGGTCCCCCTACTGACACGCGGGTCCCCCATCTGACACGTGTAAAAGCACGTGCGCAAAATATTGGTTTCCCTGCTGACAGATGGTCCCCGTTGGGACTGTTCCAGTACATGTGCGGCACAGAGGTTGTCTCGCCCTGACATGTGGGTCCGTCTGGAACATCTCTTGGACTGGTGTGGGAAAAGTGTGGGTCCAGGTCTGACAGCGACGCGTCGGACAGGGATGTAGGTGCGCAGTGGGTGGGGTCCATGTGTGTCGGCTGCCGAAGCCTAGTGGCCTGTGATGGTTTGTGTCCGGGTTCGTCCTGTTCAGCCTGCAAAATAGGGCCCTTGAGATCCGTGACGGTTAAGGCCTTTTCATCTGACTTTTTCGGGTCGGGCGGGCCGCCCATGGATCCGTGACGAGAAATACCGAGGGCGTCAAAAATAGTTGAGATCAGCCACTGATAGGAGAACCGTGGTGACAAATCTATCACAGAATAGAGGGATTCATGTAGTGGTGGGTCCGCCACCATTGCGACGTGATGGCATGTGGACACGTGGAAGAGCACGTGTGCGGAATATTGTTTGCCCTGCTGACAGGTGGTCCCCATTGGTATTGTTCCACTACACGTGCGGCACAGAGGTTGTGTCGGCCTGACATGTGTGTCCGTCTGCAACATCTCTTGGACTGGCGTGGGAAAAGTGTGGGTCTAGGTCTGACAGCGAGGCGTCGGACAGAGATGTAGGTGCACTTTGGGTGGGGTCCATGTGTGTCGGCTGCCAAAGCCCAGTGGCCTGTGACGGTTTGTGTCCGGGTTCGTCCTGTTCAGCCCACAAAATAGCTTGTGACGGAAGGCCCTTGAGATCTGTGACGGTTAGGGCATTTTCATCTGACTTTTTGCGGGCCGGGCGGGCCTCCCATCGATCTGTTAAGAGAAATACCGAGGGCGTCAAAATAGTTTAGATCAGCCATGGTTAGGAGAACCGTGGCGACAAATCCGTCACAGAATAGAGGGATTCTTGTAGTGATTTATACTTGTTGAGTATTCGGTTTTCGTTATGTTTACTTCTAGCTCTTCTTTTTCATGTATCTCTTACTCAGAGCTATTAGTTCTTTTAAAGAAAGTACTCTCTTGTTTCACTTATATTTGTTTGGAGAGTTGTTCAAATAAGTTGATTGGTGTTTGGTTGGAACAAAAAAATGTTCATGCATGTGGTAGTGGTATAAAGAAAAAGCTTACATAGTCTTGTAGATCATTGCGTTGAATAACTTGATACTTTTCAATTGTTTTGAGATATCAAGTAGGTAATGTTTAAACTTGTGTATCATTGATAACCCACAAGTTTAGGGGGGTCGCAACAGTCTTTGAGGGAAGTAAAACCCAAATTTATTGATTCGACACAAGGGGAGCCAAAGAATACTTATAAGTCTTAGCATCTGAGTTGTCAATTTAGCAACACCTGGAAAAGCACTAGTAACAGAAGTGATGTGAAAGCAGCGGTAATTTTAGAGCAATAGTAAAAATAAAGTAGCAGTAGCAATAGTAACAACAGAAGCAATAATGATTAACAATGGACCGGGTTCATAGTTTCACTAGAGGTAACTCTCCGAACTAATAAGAACAAGCGTTGGGTGAACAAATTATAGTTGGGCAATTGACATAACTGCAACTAACTTATGACAAAGCATTCAATTTATTAATCATACGTAGGCATGTGTTCCATATATAGTCGTACGCGATTGCAATAAGAATCTTACACGACATCTTTTGTCCAACCATCCCGTTTCAGCGGGGCCAATCATGGAACCTAATGGTAATTAAGGTACTCTTTTTAATACAGCACCAGAGCAAAGCATTAGCACTCAATGAACGCATGTGATCCTCAAACTACACCCATCCACTCCGAGTGTCCCAATTGTTGTCACTTTGGGGTCTCAGTTTCTAGACATTAATAGGTGCATACAACTTGTAGATACAATCTAAGACAACAATTATATTTATGCAAATATGATTAGCTTAAATCTAAGGTGATGTCACTCGTGCAATGAACACAACAAGATTGCAGCAACAATAATTTATAAACATAAACGAATGATCATAATATAACAATTCGTCGGATCCCAACAAACAAAACACCGATTGCATCAGATGGATCTCAATCATGTAAGGCAGCTCATGAGATCATTTTATTGAAGAACATGGGAGAGAGAGTACCAACTAGCTAGTGCTAGGAACCTGTAATCCATGGGGGGAATACTCACAAACCATCACGGAGGCAGCACGGTCGATGAAGATGGTTCCGGGGGTCAATCCCTATCCCGGCAGGATGCCGGAACAGGAACTTCTGACCACCGAAATAGGGTTTTTGGTGACGGTGGAGATCGGTTGCGTTTCTGAAAAACTCCTCTGGGGTTAGGGTTTCTCGTCAAGACAAATATATAGTCTAAACGGCGTCGCGAGGCGGTGCTCTGGTGGAGGAGGCGGCCTATGGGCACGGTCCCACCTCTGGTCGCGCCCAAGGGTCGTGTGGGAGCTGTGGGACCCACCTGCAGCTCCCCTTCTAGCTCCAGAAGTTTTCTGGTGAATCAGAATTTTGGACCTTTTTTCTGCAATGCACAGATAAAATAAACAGAAAGTGGCACTGGACACAGGGTTAATAGGTTAGTTCAATAAATGTCATAAACCCATAGTAAAAACATGTACTCCCTCCATCCCGGTTTATAAGATGCAACACGAGAATCAAGTTTTTCCAAGAATAAGGAACAATTAGCATTAATTAATAGTAGTTAATGTTGGGTTTTGGCCTTTCCCAAGAACAAGATGAAAAAGATTGGGTTTGGCCTTTCCCTAGTTAGTGTGGCACTAAATATGAGAGTGCTAATTGGGTGAAATATTGTGGAGATAGATTTACATGGCCAATCCTCATTCACCTTGGTCCTAAAGATTTGCCAAATGCATCTTATAAACCGGTATGGAGGGAGTAGCAATGATATAAAACAAGCATGGAACCATCAAAAACATAGATACGTTTGAGACGTATCAGCATCCCAAAGCTTAATTTCTGCTCGTTCTCGAGTAGGTATATGATAACAAAGATAAGTTTTTAATTGACGTGGTGTGTTGGTGCAGTGTTTTATTTTAATTTTGTTGGTGCAGTGTGTGATGTAGAGATCCACTAAATACTAAATTATATCACCACTAGTATAAAAAGAGAGAGACTGTCAGATCCGGAGGATCTGCACCGTACACAGACCTAAATCTAATAGCCCACGTTTCTTCAATGTTGTATGATGTGCAAACATAGCCTCTGAGAAACCGCCGCTAATCACGATATTCCGCACGACCCAGAAAAGAAACAAACCATCCCCTCACGGCGCGGCTCTCCCTTACCCCGCAACATCGCCGTCGTGTCCCCGGCCGTCGGCCTATGCCGCTACCCTGCACGACGCCCTTCCGCCAACTGCGGGCGCAAGCCTTCTCGCTGCCTCCACCCTAGACGCGAACATGCTGCCCGCATGTGCTCTGCACCTTTCCGTCCGCTGTCATGATCCCAGCACCCGTCGGCCGCCGTGCAGGGTTGGACGACAGAGTCCCGCCGGCCGGCCGTCCCCGGCGCTCAACGTCTTCCTGCTCCCCGATGACATGGTCTGACGGTATTGGCTTATTTCAGTTTTGTCTGAACCAAAAAAAACAGCATTGCTGATCTACGTTACAATCACTCCATCTTATGTGTTTTTGGTGCGATTTGGTGTGTTCGGGGCAATTTCTTGTTCATGTTAGATACGATTTATGTATCACAAGGAATCAAGTATGTGACCTTTAGAAAATTGACGAACGCAGGTGAATACCTGCTCAAACTTTTTGGGTAGCCAATCCACTTTGAACGTAGCTAGCCATTTGTAGAAGGGTTGCAGATGTAATTTTGTTATGCGACTTAGGGCATCTCTAGCCGTGGTGCCCCCCACGCGCTATTTTTTGGGCTCTTGGGGGGGCACCTGCGCAAAACGAGTTCCTGGGGGGGAATTTTCCTAGCCGTACCCCACCCCAAGATGAAAAGTCAACAAAAAAAACGAGCTCGACATAGCCGCCGCCGCCTCCGAGCCCTCCGCCACCAACCACCAGCCGCCGCCTCCGAGCCCTCCGCGCCCCATCACCGACGACCCCCCGGAGCCCACCATCGAGGCCGCCGCCGCCTCCGAACTCAGCCCCGCGACCATGGCCGAGGCCGCCGCCGCCTCCGAGCTCAAGCCCGAGGGCGGGCGACCGCAGGAGGACGACCGGCGGTGGTCGAGAGGGGCCGCCGCGCCGGTGAGGAAGGAGGAGGCGGCCGGTGCGCGGGTCGAAGTCGCAGGAGGAAGGAGAGAGGAGCGGAGGGCGGCGCTGGAGGGTGAAGCTGGCGGAGGGGCGGCCGCGCGCCGGGCGGCCACGCAAGGGTAGAGAGAGGAGAGCAGGGCGGCGCCGGAGGGCGGAGCTGGCGGAGGGGTGACGGCGCAAGGGAAGAGAGAGGAGGGGTTGGTGCGGGAGAGAAAAGGAGAGAGAGGAGCGGTGGGTGCGGGATAAAAAAGAGGAGAGAGAGGGGGGCAGTGGCTGACTGTGGGCCTTTGCATGCAAAAAGGAGCCCCAGGCCAAACCCAGCGCCCTGGGTTTCGCCTGGGGGCGCCGGTGCTATTTTTCCTCAAAACGGCGCTATTTGGCGTTCTGGGGGGCATGGCTGGGAGAATTTCGGCGCTATTTGGCCAAAAAATGGCCCCGGGAGCTCTTGGGGGACGGCTAGAGATGCCCTTAGATTTATCATGCTAGCGAATTTTTTTCTATATAACAATCTGATACATATCTATCTGACTATATGGGTTATGAGGACATTTGTTTTCTTTGCAGTCAGTGGTACTGGATCATGCTTGCTGGCTTGCTCATATACAGAAGGAACTGGAAACACGATTGAGAAATAATCAGTGTGTTCTATTTAATTTTTATTTCACCATTCATTACGATGGATATCTCCTAGATCTGGTGCATTAAGGTATGGTTTCCTTTTCGACTCCTTGGAGAAATGTTTATTACTAGAAGGATTTGGCGCTTTGCCGCGCCTGGATGTAAATAACACATCGTATACATGTAATTCTGTTTTAGAGCGAGTATTTATTCTTTGTGTGGTTCGATCGTAGCATGCATTTCTTGAACCAGGAAAAGAATGCTCGGAAAATTTATTACAACCGTTCGACAATTCATACTTCATAATAATAAAATACTCAACGACTTCGACACTTCTGAAAAGTGATTACAAACTATCAAAGATACTCGCTTAAAAATATTTCAAAGGGGACAAGGGTTGTAACCATGGAACATTACATCTTAGTCATAGACAACGAAGTTGTTAAATAATGGACTATTACATGTTTATTCATAGCATAATATCTCACCATCACATTGCTAGTAAATATAAAACAATAGTTTCGCCCAGGCACTATTTAGTGCATACATTCTCTTGTTTTATGCTTCGTTTGAATCTCCCTTACAATGGGGTAAGAACGAATCACTGTATATAGACTATTCTATCGAGTAACCAAAAAAAATGAGAGCCCATCAGCCGAGAAGAACATGACAACTACGAAGTATCATCAACTTCACACAATTAGCCTTTTCGAATTTCTTATCAAAGACAACAAGGTAAGGGATCTCCCAGTATGCAGAGAATAGATGGATAACGTAATAAAATCCTAGTGCATTAGCATAGTTAAATGATTAAATCGATAGAATGGTGTAATGAGCATAATGTCTTCGCTGACTACTCACCAAATACAAATTGCAAGTCGGGAAGAAATCTGTACTTGCAAGCAGAAAGACCCAACCAAAGAGGGCAGAATAATGCACATGAAAACACTATCATTTTCCTGAACATACAATGGGCAGGGGATTAAGAAACACATATGGTGTATTAGAACATTAGTATTTCGAGTAATCATTTGGTAATATCATGGTATTCAAGACAGAAACAAAATAATAGATTACTAATGCATTTATTTGTCATTCATTGAATGATTATTTTAGCTTTTGTGAAAGCATTGTACTGCTTTAGTCATTCAAATACACGAAGTATATACATTTTGAATGTAACTTCGGTCTCTTTTAGTCCCAAATTGAACCAAATTGAAAATCCTTTGTTTAATCACCAACACATAAAAAATGGGGCGAAACTGCAAATAACAACGAATAAAACACGGGACCAAAACCTGCAGAAAAGGCAAGGTTTGGTTGATTGGGGTGGAGCCACACCCTGGGCAACCGCGGTCACACCCCGATGTGTGACGATGGCACACAGGCTTTAAGTTGCTCCGTACCAGGTCCTAGGTTCTGTAGGAATACTTTATCAGTACTGTACACGAAGGTGGCCCGTGGCACATGGTTATCTTCCATAATACATTGCAAACGTGCAGCATGTATATCTTGAACAATATACTTATTTCCAGGTACATGTGAGATGAATATGCAGTTTGTGCTCTTACCACCCACCATGTAGGGTTCTATAGACATTTTCTATGATTTCTAACCCACCAGATCCACTTTGAAAAAAAACTTGCTATCACCCACATTAGAGATTTATTTTGGTCCAACACTTAACCATAATAGTCGTATTTTAATACCCTAGCTAGTGGCTCCACAAAAAAAGCACATGGAGTCTTGTATGACAACACCTGCAAGTTGTCCTTATCATGTTCCCTATACAATCTGGTGCGGCAAAGTACAGGGATTGGCCGAAAGATAAGCAGCAATGCATGCACGTAGACATGTACTTGCTCATATGCCTTTATATAATTCGAAAAAACAAACTATATACACTGGTGTATGAAATATGATGAGACACAATCATGAGCATAAGATTCAGATAAACTGAACTCTCATTGAGGTACTACAAGCCACATTATAAACAAAGATACCTAACAATATTTCTTACAAACCTATACAGGCTAACAGGTACGTGTAACTATGTAACCTTCCTTGGTACAAATTGACAAAGAGTTGAACTTCCTAATACACTCTGCATTCCCATGAAGTTGACAATCCTGACGAAATTGTTATGCGCACTGTTTATTGTTTGCTAGATGCACAAATGCGGATATTTACAAGACACAAGGATGAATTAAAAAAATCGTAATGCATCTTGGAAG
Organism: Poa pratensis; assembly: GCA_947311845.1. Classification (NCBI taxonomy): domain Eukaryota; kingdom Viridiplantae; phylum Streptophyta; class Magnoliopsida; order Poales; family Poaceae; genus Poa; species Poa pratensis. The sequence goes on along the minus strand of CAMZMU010000033.1, from coordinate 48,389,735 downwards.
GAACAACACACATGCACAAAATTTGTTTTTTCAATCAGATTTACTACATGAGAGCATAAGATCATTTGAATAATCTCAATCTTGAGCCAAGACATCTAATTTAGTGCACTGCAGTAAATGAAAAAAAAAGGCAAAGGCCCCGCACACTGTTCATCAAGACTGATCTTCTGTAATATAGTTAATCTAGGTACAAAGTGTTTAGAGGTTAAGACCGCGGTAATTTTTAAGCAGGTAGTAAGAGAGGATTAATTCGGAGGCAGTAACTGTAACTCCGTAAGAAAGATTATGTCATACACTATTTTGGCAAGTATTTTATCAGCAGTTGATTTAATTGGATGGTCAGGGAGGCGGCAAACCCTAGCTAATAAATTGATAATTAGTAGTATTACTATAGCAATGGTATCCTGATTCCTGATACAACATTAGTAGCAATAACAACAAACAAATGTCAGCAGCACTGACAAACAGACAATGTCCAGTAGGTATCAGTTTATTCCAATTATAATAAAGGATAATGGTCATATTAGTAATAACAACAGGTTAAAATCAAGGGAGCTACATTAGCTGGACATGTTGTAGTTGATGGTCCACACACGCATTCTACTAACACTACTTACTTGTCATTCAGTAAAGGAGGTTGACAACTGCATGGCAATAATTGCTAATTTAGTAAAGTCAGAATGGTATCACATAAACTTTCATCCATATATTTGCTAGTTCTGACTTGGCCATGATCAGCACCATCTGAGAAGTGCATCTATATCTGATTTAAAAGTATAATTCCCTGGAGTGGAACCAGTTTCCATTGTTAATTACTTAATTTACGGAAAAGGCTTCCATGAGTGGCCAGAAATCAGACTGTTTAGGTTTTCCAAGCAACAGAACTTGGTTTTAAGAATGCGTTTAAAAATAATGTTCATTTCTTTTGGAAAAGGGCAAACCTTTCCATCTTTGTCACTATCAAAGAAATGGATCATCTTAGATATCTTGTCCAGATGAAATCATTTAGGCTAGCCATTGTTTCAAAATCCCAGGGCGTGTTATATCCTTTAATGTCAAGCTTCTGTAAATAAAAGTAGTAACAAATTCAAATTGTTTTCGAAAATAAAAGATAGAAAGTAAATAAAAAATGAATCTTCAAAGTGCATGTCACAAAATAAAATAGAAACTATGCCCATCTAACTTGGTGTTCCGAGGTCAACTACAGAGAGAGGAATGAAAACTCACAGCATTCAGGACTTGAAAATTTCAGCTTGGATTTATTAGTACTGGTAGAAAATAATAGTGCTAATTTTTCCCTCGACAATCATTAGCGCACACCATAAGTAAATTAATCAATACCTTTTATTTTCACAGTAAGGAAAGTTGAGGAAACAACTTTTCGATAAAACTGCAAATAACCGATGAAGAAAATAAATTAGATTGGTTACAAATTTCTCAGGTATGTGCAAAGACATGTCTGGATTATGGCCAGGAATTTCAAGAAAACGATGGTAATGCATACATGTCAAGATTGGTATACATTTGATGATACATCTATGTCTGATCTCTGAAGTGGTTTCAAGACATATGGTTTGCTAGGGGAAGGTTCCATGGGCAGGATTACGAATATTTTGATTTCTTGCTGCTCTTACTTTCCTAGTTGTTCTAAGTAATGTGCGCGGTATAAAGTTCGTGGTAGGGAACTTCTTTGAGTCATCGTATTTTTCAGTTCATTCGAAGGGATGAGCTCCAGCCGCAATGTCATCAGATCAACAAAACCAAAACGTAAGTAAACTGAATTTGTTGAAGAACTTCTAAGGTGTAAATGCTACATTTCTTATTTACATGTATTCACGACAACTTTGTATCAAGATTTTATCTAAATTTAGAAGCTTGGCCAGACTCATATGAACAGTGTGGCAGAAGTGCTACTCCTTGAGAAATCTAGCAGAAACTATACGATTCATTTATAAAGATAGCAAAGACAGGGCAAAACCTCATGCTCGAGCTCAGCAGCTGTCTATGTAGTCCCGTTGCCTTGCCAAGGGGAGCAAACATGGATGCAGCACCACCGCCGCCCTGCTGGTTCACTGGAGCTGGTGTCAAGCCGTCATTCCAGCTTTCCTCTGGGGAATAAACATCACAGCTTCTTGATCCCAATTCCTTCACGGCACATCAAAGAACACACAAACCAGAGTTCAGACTGCATATTTTTTCATCATCTCTGCTATGCAATCAGCATGCCTCTAGTTTTGTACAAAGTTTACATTCTTCTATGGTAGTACATAATTGCTGATAAAATCCTAGAGGTTACAAGGTTTAGTGTGGCAACCACGCATTCGTACAAAAAATATTACAACTTAAATTGAGTTCATACTGGAAACCACAGAATCTTTTGAAAGATACAATCGATATATTTCAGAAATGCATACCTACAAATCATGGGATATACTCTTGGAGGGCATGGAAGCGGTAGTGCAGCATTTTGTGTCATTTAACATTATCTCACCATATTTGGAATCATTGTAAGTGCTGCACATCGCCAGCATAATGGGGCAATGTCTAGGCACTGATCAATTCATGTTTAGCTGCAACATTAAAAATAAGTTTCAGTACTGAGATTGATTCATTCATAAATGTTTCATTTATGCAAAGTGCTGAATGCTCGAATCCACCACAAATATCAATCTGCAGATCCTAACCCTCTGAAAAACTGGAATACAAAAGGCATAAAGGGACCAAAAAAATGTAAGCCCATCAGAGAAGATAAGAATATGCAGTTCATGAACACATTTGCCAAAATAGATAAAAAAGTCACAGGGAATCGATTGAAGGGATGCACCTTTGAAGTGGGAGGCCGACCTGTGGTGCTCCTTGTGGCAATCGGGTGTACGGGATGAAGTGGCCGTCCCCGAAGTGGTGGGCACAAGCTCCATTGCTCTGCTCGGCGGCGAGCTGGCGAGTGGAGGAGCGGGGCGGCGTGCGCCAGCAGCGTGGACACTGCGGACTGGAACAAGGACGGTGGGCAGCCGAGTCGGCGGCGAAGCCGAGAGGACACGGAGATGCAGAGCAGGGTGTGGGAGCCGGGTCGGCGGCTTGGGAGCCAGGGAGGCGAAGGTCAGATGCCACGGCGACCGCTCGCCATGGAGTTGAGGACGCCCCGACGGAGGTCGAGCTCTTCGTGTTCGCTCACCTCGCGCCGTCGCGCGCGAGGACGCGCTCCTGACCCGATGTTGCCGGCGACCCTCACCATGGAGTCGAGGACGCGTCCGCGAAGGTCGAGCTCTTTATGGGCGCCCGCCTTTGCGTCGTCTCAAGCGGTGACTGAGATGGAGAAGAGGAGGATTCACATGAGGTTGCCTTTGCGGCGGCTGAGATGGAGAAGAAGAGGATGGCTCACGGAAAGAACGACCCGCAAACGAACCGACCTAGCAGGGCTCACCTGACGCGTAGCCTATCTGACCCTGACAGGTAGGCCACAAAACGAATGATGAGGTGGACGAACCACATGCCTGAAAATCCAGGGAGCTTAGATGTTGTAAAGATATCTACAAGACTACAACAATAGTCACTTTATGAACCGAAACCCCACTTAACTAATAAATCCAGAAGGGTTCTACTGCTCCTATTTTTTCTTCTCAGATACTACAGTTTTCAAATGAATGTCTATATGGGATATGTATTTATTTTTAAAATTTTCGATATTCCAAGTGCATGTATATTTGATTCGGTTTGACAACAAACAAGCACGAGAAGCTTGGAAGGCAACATATAGCCGATGTAACAGATATGTGCCAATGATCTGAGATGTATTATGAGGAACTAGCAAGCTCTATTTTTTCATGGTGTCTTGCCGGGAAATGGGTGTAATGTGTAATGGGAATATGGAAGACTACATGCTTCAACGATGTATCCTGTCATAATGAAGATTTTGCAAGTACCACAACATCATTCTCTTGTATTTAAAGTCAGAGAAACTTGAAAATTCTGAATTAATTTTCTCCATTTAGTAATAGAGCCTTTGTTGACTTTTTAGTATTAGTGTATTATTAGACATTTGCACTGATTTATTTCATATTTACCGGCTAAATTAGGATCAATGAAGAAATTTATGAGACTACACGTGCATTGCACGTGCGGTACTACTAGTGTAGTAAAAAATTCAACCCCTTCTATCGATGATGGTGTGCAACTTTGCGTGTTGCATTGCCGTAGAGCTGGCAGAGAAAAAAGCGAACCAACGTTTTTTGGTTGTTGATTGATTGTGCATTCTTTGAACGGTTTTATTACTATCTAGATTGCGCATGATTTTGGTTGTGGTAGTTTATAATGTACAATAGACTTAATTCGGTGAGACATGCTGAAACTTTGTTTTGGTTTGGTTTGACATGTTGAAACAATGCCAAATGTGCTGAATTTGATGTAATGCAAAAATAAATAAATTTCCGGTACCGGTACGACCGGCAGAACAGACGAAACTAGTATCCGGTATCCGATATGAGTTTACCGCATCTGTTCTGCTAGATAATTATTTCTGGCTATCCGGTACCAAGATATTTGGTATCTGCTAGAGTTGCTCTAACAGAGCAAAAATAACATATTGTACTTAGAAGTATACACCGCGACTATCACAGTACTCCGAAAACTACTCCCTTAAGCATTTCAGTTTCAGTACTACTATTAATATAGAGTATGAGATGACACTATTTTTTTCTCATGAGACTGGCTTAAGATACTAACGCCCTCTATAAACAAAGCACTAAAGCATCCGCACGTATCCTTGTCTCACAGAATCTTGCATTTGTTACTGGTAGCCAACCTCCGGAATTCCTCATTTTCGAGTTGGGCCTTCTCAAGGCGCTCCCTTAGCTGGCGGATCTCCTCCTGAGATGTCAGCCTGGCCTCTGCTGCCACCCTCTCCGCTTCTAATCTTGCATTCTGTTCTTCCATGAGCTGACCTTGCAGCTTCTCCACGGTGCAGTTCAGCTTGTCCTCCACCTATTATGAATACATATCAAGTCAGAGCCAATGCAATTTCTAATTGCAAAAGATTCATGCAAATCGCATTTTAATAATTCTAGAAATGTTATAACGGGAATATATTTCTTTAAGACGCATCTAGGAACTTCCAAATTTGTATCAAGGCTGGGATCCTCATGTGTCAAACATCCAATTTTTACATTCATGGCTTACAACCTATAAAACATCTGAAATAAAGTCGGACATGTAAAAAGAACTATAGTCAACAATTTCTAGTGCTTTTTTTAATGAAAACTAGGATTTCTCATAAAATATTGATATGTTGAACCTACAGCTTATGTAAGAAAGTACCATAGATATGATTTACCAATAGACCTTGAGCGTCTAGGTAACTCCATACCGAAAACAAAGAGTCAAACGTACATACGTCCCAGTTCGTTCGGGCAATATATATCCATCGTACGTGCCAGAACTATGCATCCACGTACGTGAAGCGATAAAAACCACATCCAACCTGATCGTTTTCGTGACCACGCATGATTAACTATAATGGGTTGTAACCAATATAATACGTGTGCAGGAACATATGCCATCATAAAGAAGGGACAAGTTTTTGGAACATGATTTCTAATCAAAGTACATAACCAAATCTGAACTATTATTTAGAGACAAATAGAACCGTCTGGAACGCAATAAAGTTTGCAAGTTGTTCATCCCGATAGAATAGTATCTCTTACCATGGCAGTAATGTTTGCAAGTTGTTCATCCCGAGTTCTGTGGATCTCCTTCTTCAGTTCAGATATCTGGTCCTCTGAATATCCCATGGCATCATGAAACTCTTTTTCTCTATCATGCACCTCCTACAAGATGAGATAAGCATAACTACAAAAAAATATAGTATAGGGATGACATCTCAAACTTTGTTTCAACATCATTATTACCTTAATGCGAGTGAGCATTTGATCTGAAAATGGTTTTCCTCCATTATTTGCACTAACAGAATCGACCACATCAAGCAACGTTTCCAGCTGCTTAGCTTGAATCATTCGGTCCTTGGTCTTGTTGTCAAAAAGAACGACCCTATTTTTGCATAGTTCAACAATTGTCTGTTGACAGAACACGCAAATGTAAGTTTTTGCACACAAGCTCATATGATTCAAGAACCATGCACATTGCACATTTCTGGTTTAATAGTTAAAGGTGCACAATTATATACCTGCAGATACTCCGGGGCATTACTTGACATTTTCTTCAATTGAGTTTCACCAACTAAATCTCCGTAAGTGAAGACCAAGATCAAGTGATCAACAATTTGCTCTCCAAAAAACGCTTTAATAGTCTCAATCGTACCAGAATCTTCTCGAGACAATCGAGTTGTAGCAGAAAAAACCATCAACACCGCATGTATGCCATCTTTAGCCATGTTCATACACTTAACGATTTCTTTACCAGCATCCTCAGGTGTTACAGTCATGTCAAATAGTCCTATCCAAGTAGTTGAAATGGGTGATTAGCAAAACATAATAAACATGAACGGACGACAACCAACGCTCTAAAGTATAATGCAGAATTGAGGATCAGTAGTTTGCAGCAAGGAAGATATATTTTCTGGTTTGCTAGTTTTGACACTGGTCTATGCCCATTAAATACATGGTTCTACTAAAATTAAATTCATATTTCATTCTTCATCTGTTTTTAGGAAAATATTGCTTCCCTTTATGAAGCTGATTTCATTCCAAGCATGTAAGAAATGAAGGGAGATTGACAAATATGGAAATACGCGAGATGAATAAATGACAGCTGCAAAATGAACACCATGCAGGTTCAATTGAAATATCCTGCACTCTTATATTTTCGGAGCAACATTCCAATTTAACCTCTAATGCTCTAATTGCATTAACCTAAGTCAAAACAAGGAGCAAGAAAAGTAAAATTCATAGCATGACTAATCTGATAAACTGTCTCGCTACAAAACTTAAATCTTATAGTTTTATAAGATCAACAAGCTGCATACCTGCAGGTTGCTATGGAATTAATAAAATAAATCTAATTATGTGACACATCTGTCTCCGTACAAATCTATGGCCAGAAAAACTAACTTGGAGTTGGAAAGAACAAGGCAGCTTGTAAAATATAGACAGCAAAACAAGAAAATACGACATATTCTGCAAACCCTTAAACACAATGGTGGATATCATGGATCATCAGTCAGGAAAATACTTTTGGTGGACAGTAGGAGGTGTGATGGCAAACTGACCACCCCCACAACCTCCAATCTATATAGGACAAGGATGAACAATAGCAACTAGGCCCACCGTACACTACCATACTACAGAATTTTTTTATGACTAAAAAGTGAAGCAGATGGCTTCTACATTAACTGTTATTTGTTAAAGAATGAGTGGACGGCATCCAAACTTCAAACATCCAAAGATACTACATCAAACGTCTCAGCATAATCAGAGAAGAAAATGTGGGATCGATATTGTACACAAGATGCAACATAGTATGTAGAATTCACAAATTCAAAACATCCAGAAGATAGATAAATATGAAAAGAGTAATTACACTTAATATGTGCGCTCTTACCTGGTGTATCAATAACATTGATGGTGCGGCCATCTTTCAGCGTGGTGCTTCCCATCTGACAAGTATTTGTCACACTAGCATGGGAGTATTCAGACACAAATGCTTCCCGCCCAAGGATACTATTGCCAGTTGCACTCTTGCCATAGCCAAGCTTTCCAACAAGAACGAGGGTGATGTCAGCACTAGGCAACACCCAGTCGTCATCATAGTTGCTTCCACCCATAGCGAAAAAAACTGTTCACAAAATCAAGAATCAGCGAGTATCATATCTATTATCTGTCTAAATTACTACATGCAATCTTTAAACAAAATTAGCACCACTCCCCCCTCCACCAATTCATGAGCTAAGCATTCCCAGCACTGTCAAACTTCAGTAAATACATCAAACTGACATATTTTTAACATACGTTGAGTTGAACGATTACGAATACTTACATTATTGTCAAATGAAAGTTACATATCATTCAAAATGAACTGAATTTTTAACATAGGTTGAATTGAATTGTTACAAATACTTGCAGCATTGTCAATGATGAAGTTAACGCAAAGGAATAGCAAAAAAAAAGAGATAAAACTCAAGATCTTCTAGATTAATTTTATAGTTTCGCTTCTTCAGTCCTCCTGTGTAACTCTCTAAACAGAGAGAACCAAATACACAATAGGGCAGATATTAGAGATGCAAAGGTCATTATGAGTTAGCTTGTAAAAACAGATCGCCAAATTACATGGTGAAATGCAAAAACATCCATACACAGACAGTAGAGAAGGAAGACTATATGTACAATGATCTAAACAGCATATCTCGGATACTACTAATTTCAAAAACAGATCGCCAAATTACGTGGTGAAATGCAAAAGCATCCATACACAGACAGCTATATGTACAATGATAAACGTTAAGGAGGCTAAACAGCATATCTCGGATATCTCCTAGAAGGCTATCACATTGTACCACTCACTCAAAAGAGCCTTACACTAGATTTCTTGGGATACTATTAATTTCAAAAAACACAGAGATGGAAAAATGTCTTGTATTGCACACAAAACAAAACATAAACTATCCAGTGTGGTTACAGTTTGCCCAGATTAGAACCGGACAAGCAATGGCTATAATAAAAATATATATTAACCGTTCCTCTGCAGCGACCAAAGTTTTGATAAAAAAATTATAAGGAACAACCTAGCGTTGTAGTAAAGTTTTACACATAACACTACACAGAGCAAAGAAAAAGAAACATAGAAGACTAAGTTCTAGCCTAGGGGGTTGGAAACGACAAGCCTTCAACATGGTGGGCTCTTAGTTAAATCACAACAAGACTTGCCGAAAAGGAAATTTTGATGTCTGAATTACTAGATTGCACCAAAGACTTACCATTACGGACAAGCAAACCCTAGCGCTTAATGTGGAGCTACAAGATAGGATTTGAGTCACAATCTCCTAAGCAAATTTCCTAATTCGTTTTCTTATCCTCTAGCACGGAAGATTAATCAGCTTGAAACACCGCAAGGGGGCACTGACCATATAGATTGGGGAAGAAATCAGTTACATACTACGAATAAACAGACAATTGGTCAGCAACAATGCATGGCGACGCAAGAATCTATACTGCTAACTCTTTAACTACTGAGCACATCAGATAGCGACGCAAGAACCCACCCTCCTTTTTTTTCGGGGAAAGAACCCACACTCCTAACTCTTAAGGGCATCAGATTATACTTAGTCCAGAAAGAAAGTATCAACTACATACAGATAAACAAATCTCTGCAGTCTGGATGCCTAACTACTGCAAACCCACCCCGCGAACAGAACCAACCCACCCAATCCGTGAATCGAACAAAACGAAACTAAGACCTCCAATCCTCTACGAACGAAACGAGATTACTGCTATACGCTAGACGGAACAAGCAGGAAATTCATCCACGCACCGACGAAATTTGCACCGAAAATTAACTCGCAGATCGGATGAACTTACAATGGCGAGGGGGACTAGGAAGGAGCGAGGTCGGGGAAGGGATTGATTGCTTGGTCGCGAAGAAGAACCTTTGCAGGCTATTTGTCTGCGGAAAGAGAAGTAGAAACAAGAAATTCTGCGAGTGGACTTGGGGTTGGGGTCTCCGTCTTCTATCTGATTCTGCCGACGTATTTGTGGGGCGCGTTGCGTGCGCGTATCGTGACGACGTAACGCGTGCCACCCCCGCCGCCGTTTTGTATTCGGGTTTAATCTGGCGCCGTGGCGTCCGTGGAACCTGCGCGAGCCGTTGGATTCTGCGTCAAGTGTCGTACGAGGATAGGAGATCGTTTGGTCATGGGTTAGGTAAAAAAACGCTACTCCAAATGCAAAAGATTTTTAAAATTGCAAAAGATAATTTGGATGTAAAGTTTGAACATTTTTTCTTAGGGTTTCCAAAACGAATCCTATTATTACATGAGATTTTGTGCAATATAATCATTTGCCAAAGCTGGGATTTGGATATTCAGACTATGCCCTGAATAAAAAAGTAAATTAATAAAAAAGCCAGCCAAAATCCTCCACAACGCGCATTCGTGATCATAACTCGGTTGAATTCAAGTTAATAGTGCGCCGGATTATGTTTTGTAAAATTGGAAGTCTAGCCTCCAAAACAGTTTACACAACCTTGAATGGAATATCTTAGTGTCATGCTCATTTCAACAAGGGTTTTAGAACTAGATCTTGGTCACGTGGGTGATTATATTTCATCTACTCTGTTATACATTACCATATACGCGTAGGGTTACTCATCTATCGCTTTCATTTTGTTGCATTCATTTTGTAATCATATTGTGACGCAGACTCTGCCAAGCTCTGCCACTGCCCCTCCAGCACACATTTGTCAGTTGCGGTCAGTTGAAAGCGCGTCAATGATTCGACACATGTTGAGATTAGATGTCTAGTATCCCAAATAGTTTCTGCAGACCCACATGTGAGAGAATTGACCACACTTGGGTCTTTCCATTGCATTGATATATATAGACAAAATACAATCCTAACCATAAATGGGAGATCACACTAATAAGGACTCTCCACGATTTAGGGAATCAGGAGGATATGTCACGCTACGTGACATATCTGTCTAACACTCCCCCGCAGTCACAACGGGAGGAGAGCGAACGTTGAGACTGGACCGGAAATCCAGAAACAACGGTGATGGGAGACCCTTCGTCAAGATGTCGGCGAACTGTCGAGACGAAGGGACATGTAGCACGCGGATCTGGCCCATGGCAACACGATCGCGAACGAAGTGGAGGTCGATCTCGATGTGTTTGGTGCGCTGATGCTGAACGGGGTTCGTAGACATGTAGACGGCGCTGACATTGTCGCAGAACACGACCGTAGCGGGAGGAGTAGGTCGATGAAGCTCCTGGAGGAGTTGGCGGAGCCAACTAGCCTCGGCGACTGCGTTAGCCACAGCACGGTATTCAGCCTCGGCGCTGGAGCGAGAGACCGTGTGTTGGCGCTTCGAAGACCATGAGACGAGGTTGTCACCTAGGTAGACGCAGAAGCCCGAGGTAGAGCGGCGAGTGTCGGGGCAGCCAGCCCAGTCGGCGTCGGTGTAGGTGACCATGGAGTCCGGCGAGGATGAGTGAAGCTGGAGTCCATGAGAGAGCGTGCCCTTGACGTAGCGCAGAATGCGCTTGATAGCAGCCAGGTGCTGCTCGCGAGGGTCGTGCATGTGAAGACACACCTGCTGGACGGCGTACGCGATGTCCGGTCGCGTGAAGGTGAGGTACTGGAGAGCACCGGCAAGGCTCCTGTACTCTGTAGGATCAGCAACGGGAGCACCGGCGGTGGAGGCGAGCTTGGGGGAGGTGTCGACCGGCGTAGTCGCGGGGTGCAGCCGGTATAGCCGGCTTTGTCCAGAATTTCCGCCGCGTACTTGGCTTGCGAGAGGTGCATGCCGGAGGAGTCGCGAGTCACCGCTATGCCGAGGAAGTAGTGGAGGCTGCCCATGTCCGTCATGGCGAACTCAGAGCTGAGGGAGGCAGTGATCCGGTCGAGGAGGCGCGGCGAGGAGGCGGTGAGGACGATGTCGTCGACGTACAGCAGAAGATAGGCCGTACCCTCTGCACACTGAAGTACAAACAGTGACGTGTCGGAGCGCGAGCACGTGAAGCCAGTCGAGGTGATGAAGGTGGCGAAGCGCTGGTACCACGCACGAGGAGCCTGCTTGAGGCCGTAGAGCGAGCGGTTCAGGCGGCAGACATGGTCTGGGCGAGTAGAGTCGATGAAGCCGGTGGGTTGGCGACAGTAGACGACCTCGGCGAGTTTGCCGTGGAGGAAGGCGTTCTTGACGTCGAGCTGGCGAGTCCCCCAGTTAAGGGAGATGGCGATGGAGAGGATGACGCGGACCGTGGCCGGTTTGACGACCGGGCTGAAGGTCTCGTCGAAGTCAACGCCGTGCTCCTGTGAAAAACCGCGAAGCACCCAACGTGCTTTGTAGCGCTCGAGAGAGCCATCGGGCTTCATCTTATGGCGAAAGACCCACTTGCCAGTGACGATGTTGGCGTTCCGAGGAGGAGGCACGAGAGCCCAAGTGTCGTTGCTGAGGAGAGCGCGGTACTCCGCGGTCATAGCATCGAGCCAGTTGGGGTCCTTGAGAGCAGCGCGTGCCGATGTCGGAATCGGAGAGTACCTGTGGACAGCAGCATGCAAGTTAAGCCGTTCACGGGGAGGGACGTGGATGCCGGAGGTGCTACGCGTGCGGTGCACGGGAGGAGGTGGCGGGGGTGCAGGCGGCGGCGATGGCGCGCGCGGCGAAGGAGGAGGGGAAGGGGCGCGCGCGGCAGGCGCAGCAGGTGGAACGACAGGGAGAGGAAGGTCGTCGTCGAGGAACTCGTAGGAGGCAGCGGATGGAGGCTGCGGGGTGGCGAAGGGAAAGGTGGACTCGTCGAATATGACATGACGCGAGATGATGATGCGGTGGGTGGTGAGGTCCATGCAGCGGTAACCCTTGTGGTGAGGAGAGTAGCCGAGAAACATGCAAGCGCTAGACCGGGGAGCGAGTTTGTGGGGCATGGTGGCGGCGGTGTTAGGGTAGCAGAGGCAACCGAAAACGCGCAGGGACGAGTAATCTGGGTGGGTGTCGTGTAGGGCAAAATACGGAGAGGGAGCGCTAATGGTTTTGGTGGGGAGGCGATTAAGAACATGAGTGGCGTGGTGAAGAGCTTCTAAAAAACGAGGTGGTAAACTAGCCTGGAAAAGGAGAGAACGCACAATATCGTTGACAGTGCGGATAATACGCTCGGCTTTACCGTTCTGCTGGGAGGTATATGGGCACGAGAAGCGGATGTGTATACCGTGGGCGGCGGCGAGAGAGTGGAGTTTGGCGTTGTCGAACTCACGACCATTGTCCATCTGAATAGACGCAAGGGGTAAATTAAACTGGGTTTGGGCAAAAGCGCGAAAGGAGGCGAGGGAGGCGTAAGCATCGGATTTTTGGCGAAGAGGAACAGTCCATAAGTAGTGAGTGAAATCATCAAGAATAACTAAGAAATATTTGTTGCCAGAATTACTCAAAATAGGAGACGTCCAAAGATCACAATGAATTAACTCAAAAGGGCGAGTAGTCCTAGTGGTGGAAGAAGAAAAAGGCAATCGTACATGGCGTCCAATCTGACAAGCATGGCAAAGACTACGTGTTTTTATTACAAGGTAAAGAGATATGCTGCGAAAGGCGACGATAAGCGTCATGGCCGGGGTGACCCAAACGACGGTGCCAAATATCATGAGTGGTGGTGGTGGCGGTGAGAGCACGAGGCGCCGGTGGCTGGAACGAATAAAGCTCCCCCGTACTATTGCACCGAAGAAGCTCACGCGGGTAATGAGGTCCTTCACAGAAAAACCAAAAGGGTCAAAATTGACAGAACAGTTATTATCTTTAGTAAACTGACGGACGGAGACTAGATTTTTAATGATGCGAGGGGTAACAAGAACATTGTGAAGATGAAGAGGACGGTCAGAAAAAGAAGATGGAAGGGAGGCATGTCCGGATGCAGAAACGGGAACGGAGGAGCCGTCTCCGACTGTGACATGTCGATAAAGAGGATGTGAAGATAGAGAGGAGAGGATACCGGTGTTGTTGGAGAGGTGGGCGGTGGCGCCGCTGTCCATGACCCACTCCGGGGTGGGTGGCTGCAGCGTCATGTTGGTGAAGTGCTGCGCAAGGGCGGAGGGGTCCCAAGTCTGCGCCGAAGAAGAAGGCGCGGTGTAGGGGGGACGCCGTACGGAGCGCCGTGGAACGCCTGGCCATGGGGAACGCCGGCGTGGGTGTTGTAGAAGGAGGCCGGCGGAGCAGGTGGTGGGCCGGCCATGTAGGCGTGAGGGCGGGGGCCCGAGCGAGGAGCAGCGCCGAGGATGCTGCCGCCGGCCCCGTGCGGCTGCATGGGCCACATCTGGATCGCCCCTGTCCAAGGGTTGAAAGGGGTCTGAAAGGGCATGTGTTGCCCCATGCGTGGTTTTGGTAATTAATGACAATCCTTATGGACTAATGTTTGCATTGAGATATACTTGTAGATCTTGTCCATAGGTAAAGATTGGAGTTCATGTGTTGGACTCTAGAAGATTTCATGATGACCAAGGTTCCATCCAAGGGTTTATATGAAGAATGATCATGTGAAGAGTTGAGCTTATTGCAAGCATGGCTTGGAAAAGAAGATTGAGTGAACTTCATGTTTATCTCCAAGCCATCATCTATATCAAGATAAGAAGATGAAGTGCAAGTGGATTCATGAAGACGGAGTTTAGCAAGGCTCTCCCATAATGGTGTATGGGGGAGTATTTGGAGATGTCTTCATCAAGCATGTGCTAGCAAGCACAATCAAGAAAGGTGTTCCAACTTGAGAGAGTCAAGATCGTCATCATCGAGCTCAAGTGGAATGCGCAAGGCAAAGGTATGATCTTGATAGGTTTTCTATTTTACCGGTCTCGTGGTGTTAGTGGGAGACCGGGTTATAGGATAGACGGCGTACTATCAAGAGGGGCTCTCAAGTGAGTAACTTGATCGCACCTTTGTGGAGAGCTCAAACCTTTGCATATTTGGCATATCATCTTTCTTTGTTCTTATTTGGCTTTTATTCATGTGAGAATTTAGAGCTTGTGTTCATCTCCATACCAAGCTCTAGTTCATCAAAAACGGATTTCATTTGGATGTCTTGTGGTGTTTTTGATGTTGGAGGATTTACCGGTTCGTCTCTTGTAGAGAGGTCAAACTCTCCTCTTGTGTTATCCTCCTCACATGATGGACTATGATGTGTATATGCATGATCTTGTTGTGCTTGTGATTATCTTCGGAGCAAGCCCAAGATCATTGAAAACGGAGTCCGGATGGAAAACTTGTTGCGTTCTCGGTGTTGGAAATATTACCGGTCCTTCTCAAGATAAGATCCACACCTCCCATGTGTGATATCTCCTCCATATTTGTGACCCTTAATATTTCCTCCGGCTCTTGTCGCTACCTTTCCAACCTCGTTGGTTTCATCTCGTTTGGAGCTTCCTTGCAAAAGTTATTGCATTTCAGGCTTTGTTGTTCTGCTGTTATTTTTCCTGTCCGGAGTCTCCGGCCTCAGGGCCGGAGTCTCCGGCCTCCCTGGTTTTGGAGCGAAGTGCCCCGCGGACGGCACTTGCGGTATAGCGTCCGGAGTTGGTCCGGAGTATCCCCGGAGTCTCCGCCCGGCCGGAGTCTCCGGCCTTCGTGGTCCGGAGTCTCCGGTATGAGTTTTTCTGCTTCGGCGTTTTCCTGACTTTCTGCGTCCGGAGTCTCCGCCCTTCTGGTCCGGAGTCTCCGCCCGGGCCGGAGTCTCCGGCCTCCCCGACCGGAGTCTCCGGACTAAGTTGGCTCCAACGGCTCTTTTTCTGGGAGGGGTATAAATACCCCTCCACCTACCTTCAGCCACTCAGCTCTTCCAAGCACGTTTTTCCCCCTCTCTCTTCTCCATTGTTGACCTTGGAAAGCTTGCCCCTCTCCCAATTCCTCACATGATTCTTGCATATCTTTGAGGGATTTGAGAGAGGAGATTTAGATCTACATTTCCACCAATCCATCTCTCCTCTAAGTGAGGGGAACCTAGTAGATCTTGATCTTGGAGTTCTTGGTGTTTCTCCTACCTTGTTCTTCCTCTCTTCTCCCCCCATAAGCATTATTTGCTTTTGGTGGGATTTGAGAGTGAAGGTTTTGAGCCTTGTGCTCTTGCCTTTTGCATTTGGTGCATCGGTGTGCTCTCCACGAGGATTCGTGGAAGTTGAAAGCTTGTGAACTTGTTACTCTTGGGTCTTTGGACCCTAGACGCCCGTGTGGTGGTTGAGACCCTTGTGTGGTCACTTGTAGCTGTTCGGGAGCCCCCAATCCCGTTGTGGGTTGTGCCCCGGATCGTTGTTGAAAGGCTCCGGATTTCCGCCTCGAAGGATTCCGATAGTGGAAGGTGAACCAAACCTTTGTGGTGCGGTTCATCGGAGAAGAAGGTGAAACCTTTGTGGTTGTTGAACCATTGTGTTGGTTCACACCTCTCCAACGAGACGTACTCCCTTAACAAGGAGGAAATCGGGAATACATCCTCGTCTCCGCGTGCCTCGGTTATTTCTATACCCGAGCTTTTTACTTATGCACTTTACATTGTGATAGCCTTCGTGCTTGAAGTATTCTATATTGCTATCACTTTGTTGCTTGTCTTGCTTAGCATAAGTTGTTGGTGCACATAGGTGAGCCTAGTTTATTTAGGTTGTTGGCTTGTTAATTTAAACACATAGTTTTATTCCGCAATTATCAAGCCTAAACCGGAAAAGTTTTAATCGCCTATTCACCCCCCCCCCCCCCTCTAGGCGACATCCTTGTCCTTTCAGGGTCGGCATGGGAGGCGCGCCACCGGTGTTCCTGTTGCCATGGCCGCCGTAGGGTTTCTTGCCCTTGTACTTCCCGTAGCCGGTGTCGTGACTAGGGTTGGACGGAGCCCTCCAGGGTCCGGGAGCGTAGGGGCCGCCAGCGTGCCCGCCGGCGGGGGCGGCAGGAGCCACGGGGTCGGGCTTGGCGACGAAGGCCGCAGCGGCGGTGGAGGAGGCAGAGGCGCGGCGAGTCACCTTCAGCTCGTGGAGCAGCAGCATGCTCCGGAACTCGAGGAAGGACAGGTACGGCTTGATGAGAGGGGCGAGGTCGCCGATGCTGTCGTAGTCCTCGTGGAGACCCTTGATGACGTTGGTGACGAGGTCCGAGTCGGAGACCGGAGCGCCAACCTCCGCGAGAGCGTCCGCCGCCGTCTTCTAGAGGAGGTAGTCGGTGATGGAGCGATCCTCCTGCCGGATGGTGCGGAACGCCTCGGCGAGGTAGATCTCGCGGGACTTCTTGTTGTCGTTGAAGAGCCCGGTGACGGCCGTCCAAACCGTGTAGGCGGTGGTGTCCGTGGCCATGACAAGGTCCACGATGTCCATCGCCATGGAACCGTACAGCCAGCGGAGCACGGTGGCATCGAGGCGGAGCCATGTGGGGTCGGTCGGCGGGGTGGCGGTGGTGAGGTGATCCTCGAGCGCGTATGTGGTGACGGCGATGGTGAAGAAGGTGCGCCACTTGGGGAAGGAGGGGACCTTGAGATCGAGGACGATCGGAACCAGCGAGCGGACGTTCTGGATGGCGGTGGCCTGCGCCCAGAGAGGGGCGTCGGGGTGGGGCTCGGGCGCCATGGAGGAAGAGGGAGAGGGAGGAGAAGGCTGGCGGCGGCGGCGGCCGGCTATGGTGCGGCTAGGGTTTTGGAGAGAGGAGGCGGAAGCGAATTAGGGTTGAGGATTTTTAGGCTGATACCATGTGAAAGAATTGACCACACTTGGGCCTTTCCATTGCATTGATATATATAGACAAAATACAATCCTAACCATAAATGGGAGATCACACTAATAAGGACTCTCCACGATTAGGGAATCAGGAGGATATGTCACGCTACGTGACATATCTGTCTAACACCACACTAAGTATTTCAATCATGTTTTGTATTGTTTTCTTGTTTATTTCATATGAACCTTGGAAAAATATATCTTGACCATGTCGGTGACTATTTCAGCGAAAAGTCGCTTTGGCTCCCGATTTTCAGTTATCTCTATATTTATTTTTAATTTAAAAATATCTATAGGTGTTAAAAAAATCTGGATGTAGCAAAATTCTTTGTATTATGGGCTACACAAATGACAAAATATTGTACATCTTGGATATTTGAAAGTGTGTATACTTAGATCCATGCACTTTGTTTTATTGTATATCCTAGAATATCATGTATTTCAAATTAAGATTTTACATGTCTATGGGATACACCATTGACCAAGTGCACTAATTGTAAGATTTTTTTCAAACGTGCAAATATGATTTTCATTTTTTTAATAGTGACCACCTGAGCTCGGGAGTAAGAAATCTCCACTCCTATTTTAGTCTAATATATTACATATTACTATGTATGTGTCGTTTTAGTCATTCATCACTTTTAATTGCATTCATTATCATGTTACGGTATTTTTATGTTCTTTATATATTACTATCTACACTTCTTTACTGCAAACAAACTTTGTTTGATAGCACCAGGTGAAATGAATCCCTTTTTGGTTCCATGCCAACAATCTCAATAAAATTGTTCAAGTTATGGAACTGTGCAACAAGGATGAGAGCCTATTCACATACGTGGATGTTGTCGCAAAGTTATTCCTCTTGCAAAATTTAAGATTTACTGCAACATTGGGCAGCCACTGCGTTAGTATTTCTCCAATGAATCGAAATAATGTGACTTCTTTTCCTCGGCATGACATGCACAGTAGTCCGCATGCCTCAATTAGACAATTCACTAACAAAACCCGAAAGTACCATAGTCGGATCCAAGTCCAACAGTGTCAATGTCGTATTTCTCTGAAACTGTATAAAGTTTAGTGTTTCGTCTTGTACAGGAGCTAGATAAACCATGTGCGTCTTCCTCGTAATAAGAGAAAAAAAGGGAATAATTGCATTACCATCAACTAGGGTCTACAGATATCACCGTTACCAAAGAGAAGAGAAGTATATACACACAGCAATCCCTGACAGGAAAAATCCACTCAGAATTCGGGATAAAAGTTATGCTCCAAAACATAAGAACAGTCAGGAAAAGATGCTCGAGCTGAAGCCTGAAGGCTGAAGCGATCATTTGGCTGGCTGCGCAGGCTCTTCCACATAGATAGTCAGGTGCAGAGATCTTGATTAAGAACAAAGGCGTCAGCACACTCGGGTCGCTCATTGTTTAGCAAACTACCCAACTGCGCCGCTGTTCGGTTACATTTGGGCATTTGGCTCCCGGGTGTGTGCCGCATTGTAGCCCTATCCCTGAGTAATGTAGATCTCATCCCAACGCGAAAAAGAAACAGATGCTGGCAGTGCCACCAGGTTGGCTTCGCCATCGAACGGTGAGGAGACATCCTGGTAAAATCACAAGCAAATTAGCAGCACGTAGCGTGAGGAGCAATGGAACCAACAAGTTGTGCAAGGTACAGGGGATAGCAAGATAACTAACGGAGCCTCCAGTCGAACTGCCGAACTCCATGTGGTAAACAGTTAGTTTATTGGCTACAGGCTTAGGCTTGATGATGTATATGCACTCTCCAGAATGTGACACGAAACTGGTTGTTCTAGACCCGAAAAATGGCAGCCAAAAGTCGTATCACACATTCACACTCGAAACACCTAATTTCACCGACATGAGCTCCAGGAAGTAAACAGACGAAAATGAGTATCCTTTTGCTGGAAGCCATAGACACCTGTCATGTAAGGCTATTACTATAATGATGCATACCTGATGATCAGAAGTAGATAGTAGAACTAATGGCTACTCCTTCTCCAATTCTCTGACTAGAAGACACTTAGCGGAAAAGTGTGCCTACAGGCAGGTCATAATTTTTTTTTTTTGCGGGTTGGCAGGTCATAAAATATGAGTCTGACCCCAATCTGAAACACATGCAAATTTATAGAAATCAAGAGACATGATGTTTAAAAGAGAAGGGTTGCTGACATCAAACATTTCAAGGTGACAGACCATTCACCCAGCCAATCAAAAAGTGAAATGGATAGAACTTTGCCAGCGCCCAGCAGCAGAGACATTATTTTTATGAGCAAAATCAGATGAACAGAACGGAAGGGGTCTGAAATAGAATGAACTTTGCCAGCAGCAGAGAGATTAGTTCTCACCCAAATTGCTGAACAAATGCACAAACTTGTGTGGTATAACTGTTTTGTAACAATTTCAAGTCGTCCGACTTATATAATGATAAGCTACAAGTGAATGATGCCATACCATAAAAGGCAACAAAAGATAGCTGCTACACAAGAAAACACATTTCAGATAAATAAACTTCTTCTGATAGTCCAGCATAGTGGATTTTGGCTACTATGAAGCAATTTGTATGAAAAAAAAATTAAACTTCTGAACAAGGTGACACCAAGAAGTTGTAAACAATAACCTTAAACCTGCAGTTCATCACTTCATTAAATGACAATCTGGAGCAGTAAGGTCAACAAATGATGACTTTGCAAACATTATAACGATTGAATGACACCTTGTCGATCTACAGAAAACCAAGGGGGCACAATGAACATGATACTCCAAATGTGTTTCCAGTGCTTGCTTCTGGAATCTGCAGAAATGATGCATATAGATAGCTTGAGCAAATCAAATGATAGAAATTACTTAAACCAGTCCAGCTTTGCAGAATACTGCTGCGTCTCAAGGCAAACTATTCAAATATTGAAATATGCCTCTTAATAAGAAAAACCTTTATCCGCCAAGCTTTGCTGATACTACAGGTGCAATTGGGAAGGTAGAAGGTTGATTTCGAGCATTGCAGGAGAGACTGCAATATGGCTGCTCACGTGATAGCTAGGAATTGCTTTATTTCGCTTCTTGTAACTGGGCTGATGACCCACCTAGCTTTTTATTGCAAACTCTCATAGACGATGTAACTATTATTTCAAATTAATAAAGCTAGCCATGATGGCCTTCCTCAAAAAAAAAAAAGATTGAAGCTGGAAACAACTATGCTCAAACCTAATGAGTCATAATGTTGAATCAAATCCTATATATATCCTGTACTATACTAACACAAGGGTACTCAAATATTGTCTTCAAAATATAGTCAGCTTCCAATATGACGAAATAGATGAAACTCACTTCAATATATATTCTGATCATCAAGTAGATAATTTGGGTCAACTATAATTTTATGAAAACCAGGACGGTGTGCAAGGCAATAACTACAAAAACAGAAGAATATTCCAGACAGTACAGTACTCCCTCCGTTCACAAAAGGATGTCTCAAACTAGACCAAATTTGCATGT
This sequence comes from Poa pratensis, assembly GCA_947311845.1. Taxonomy (NCBI): domain Eukaryota; kingdom Viridiplantae; phylum Streptophyta; class Magnoliopsida; order Poales; family Poaceae; genus Poa; species Poa pratensis. The sequence goes on along the minus strand of CAMZMU010000033.1, from coordinate 48,368,839 downwards.
ATCCACACACTAAATCATGTCTAGATACATACAAATTTGGGTTAGGTTGAGACATCCTTTTGTGGACGGAGGGAGTATTTTTTAACCAAAACGTGTATAGAGTTTCAAGGTGTCTCTTTCTTACAATACAATTGTACTTCCGGAGGTCCTGCATATTATGCAGCAAAGGTCTCAATGAAGATTCATAAATATGAGTCAGCTACAACAAATTTCATGCACAAGAAACTTTGTACCACAAATCATAAATCTCTACAATATTATGAATTCCTCAGCCTCCATGGCATTGAAGGTCACATCATTAGAAAAAAGCAATATATTTTGCTCAACTCAATAAATATTTCTTGATTCTGATGCCAGCAACCAAAATTCATACATGCTTCTTGCTCAGAAGACATTTCTGGACACACATCAAATCTCGCATGCTTCCAATCTTGAGTTTAGCAAGCTCTAAGTGAAGTAAAAAATGCAAACAAACAGAAATATGTAATGACCGTAAGCATCACAATTCCACCAGTCCATAAGGAGAATCCAAAACTGGAACTGACAGCAAAACCTACCAGGCAACTCAGCTACAATCCTCCCGTTCCTGAACTTCTGAAATGTCAACAGTCGGCAGACGCTCTCCCTCCGGAACCAAACACCAGTTTGGTGACTGCACTGCCCTGAGCCATTTGAAGTCATCCACATTGGCCCAATTACCAGTATCCTCCTCAAGCCCAGAATCCCTCAGATCCTCTTCAATCCCTACATACTTCAAAGCATGTGGTGCAAATCTCACACCACTACAATCTTCAATGATCGGCCTGCTCCTCACCCGCAGGTAGAAATCTGTTGCCCTCGCTTCGTGAATCCTGATCTGGTGCGCCGCCATTACAAACGTGCAGCGCTCAACATCCTCAATGAGCACCGACCCGAAAACAGGCCCAATAAACACACGGCAATCTCTTAACTTATGAATGTACAGCGCCCGGCATTTGCCCTTGAGGTAAACCTCGCATGAAACCAAATCAGCAAGGGTGAAATCCCCATCCTTCTCGTTGGCAACTCTCAGATCCTTCACCAGGGTAGCGCCATTACTGCCCCTGAACCCAAACCCTGGCAGGATGGCATCGAAACTGGGCTTTGGCTGCTCCGGAGGTGGCTGCAGCGGGGAAGGAGGATCTTGCGGGGAGTTCTTGGTGGCTTTGCTCTTGTTCCTGAAGGAGAATGACTTCTTGGGTCGGATTTCGGAGGCAGCGAGCTTGTGGGCGGCGCGGAGGTCGGAGACGGCGGCGAGGGCGGAGCGGAGCTCGTAAGGGGGGAGGGAGTGGGATGCCTCTGCGACGAGGCGTTCGAGGTCATCGACGGAGGCGGAGGCGGCGGCGAGGGAGGCAGGGGCGTCTTCGGGGGAGGAGCGGCAGGCGGAGAGGGCGGATTCCGCGGCGATCTTGGCGGCCGCGAAGCGGGAGAGGAAGGCGGCCACAGGGGACGCCTCCGGAGAATCGGCGGACGAGGTGGCGCTGCGCTTCGAGAGACGCTCGAGCATGGCCAGGTGCTTGCGGTTGCTGGCGGCGGCTTTGGTGCTGTCGAGCTCCGGCTCCATTCCGGCAGCAGAGGTGGCGGCGCTGGTTTTTTTTTTGTTTAGAACACGGCGCTGGTTGGGTAGATTCGGGAGTCTTGGATGATCGGATCCACGGCGCTGCTTTGGCCTCGGCCCTTCGGCTTGCTGCGCTCGCCTGCGCCTCGGGATGAACCGGCTAAGTTAAAACCATGAAAAAAAAACGTCAAAAAAACAAACCATGAAAAAAAAAAAGCGTGCTGGGTGCAAAAACACGCGCTTTGGTGAGCTGGGCCGAGGCCGCGTTGTTGGTCCGCACGAATCTCAAAGCACCGCTCAGCCTGGCCCTGGAGGAACGGCCGATTCGGCCGTTTCCGCTGAGCCACCCTCCCGCGGTGCAAAATGGGGAACGTCGTCGCCCTCCTCGTGCGAGGGTTTTGGCCCCGCTCGTCCGCGCGCGCAAGCGAAAATGCGGCGGGAGAGTTTTCATCTCATCGCCCTCATTTTTGCTCCTCTATATCTTCCCCTTCGGTCACCGCCTGATTCTGCACCACCATTTCCCCCCACCTCGCCTACCAAGATCTGCAGGAGCAGGTAAGCAGCGGCAGCTACAACTCCGGCCGGCGGTGGCGACAAGGCGTGCGTCGACTTCCTCTTCTTCCACGAGCTGCTAGGATCTGCATCGGCCGCAACCATGCCGGTAAGTTTCATCGAACCCTAGGTGTTCTAGCTTAGATCTGGGAGCACTAGGTATGTAACCATGTCTAGATGTTCATGATGTACTGTTAGCTAGCACATTAGAGTAGATCTAGCTTGCTTTGAAGTAGAAACGAGCTGATTCGAGTAGGTACCATGCTAGGTTTGAGTAGATTCTTATGTTGTGGTACACGATGTGGTACATTTTCATGGTCTTCTCTTCGTCGTAACCCTTGTAGGACTTTACCACCGACGAGTTCACGCAGTCCCTGGTTGATAGCCAGAACTACCTCGCCCTGTCCATGGTCCCAGACTCTCAATCCCAGCTGTTTGAGGTGCCAGTCACCCAAGAGGAGGACTTCCATGGCACTCGACTGGGGATGACCATGAAGTAGGCTCCCTTCTTGTCCACCTTCTTGCTGAACAAGATGGTCGAAAGCATCAAGACTGGCGTGCGCACTAACACAGGGTTTAAGGATGTGCACTTGAGGACTGCTGCCAAGCTGATTTTCCAGTTCTGTGGTCAGGAGGTGACCTCCACGCAGGTGTACAACCATCTCAGGAAGTGGAGGGTCAGGTGGATCTTGATCAGCAAGCTGAAAGACCTTAGCGGCGCACAGTGGGATGAGGACACGAAGATCATCATCTTGGAGGCCGAACACCTCAGGGGCCATATCAAGGTTGATCACCTTTCTAACTCTCTAACACATTCATCCCCTTCGTCGTAGTGTATCTGACTAACACGGTATTATGTTGCATAGGATCATCCTAAGCACGCAGAGTACCTCAACAAGCCCAACCAGAACTACAACCAGATGCAGATCATCTTCTCTTTCGGCCTCGCGACTGGCAAATTCGCCATGGGGTCAAGTGAGCCTCTTGGCACACCTGTTCCTGACTATGTTGACATTGGCAGCCAGGACTCCGACACCTGCCAAGCCGATGCTGGAGACAAGGCCGATGATCCTGCGGGCAAGCAGCCAGAGAAGGAGAAGGAGAGGAAGAGGAAGAGAGGCGCTCTGGTGGACGAAGAGGTCATCGTCTTCAACAACATGACCGAGGCCGTGAGGGAGGTGGCTGCCGCCATCAGAGACAGTGTGCCCGTCGACGTGCATCCCGGCCTCTACGAGGTTGTGATGAGTGCGAAGGGCACATTCAGTGACACCGCCAAGATTTCAGCTCTTGGCCACCTCCTGGACAACAAGGCGCAGGGCTTTGGCTTCGTTCTGATGGCCGAGGACCATCGTCTGCTCGGGCTCCAGAACTTTCTCAACAAGCACTACTACCAGTAGTGCTTGTTCACGAAGTTGGAGGTGACGGTGGTGCAAGCATGCTAGATGATGATGATCATCATGATGACATGATGTATATTTTGGGTTGCTAGGACAACAAAACTTCTTATGGCCTGTATATTTTGGGTGCTCGAGGTGGTACATATGCTAACCCCTCAGACGACGAACTTGCGGTGGTAGTTTCACACCCGCTTTTGATGTGGTGGTAGGATAACACCATAGTAACTAGGCAGCGAACACTTATGATCCTTGTAGTTTGATGAATGAATGCATGCTTTGCGTACTTTCATATTGTCATGTTCTTAACTTGTTCTTCCCTTCTGTAGTGGTATGTGGTCTATAGAGGCTGGAAGACTGGAGGCTTCGATAACTGGGATGCTACAAAGGTTCACGCTTTCCCCGACGGTAGCTCCAAAAGGTATGCAACTCGAGAGCTGGCAGAGCAGGCTTACGCCATGAACTTTGAAGAACAGAAAGCAGCAGTGACCTATGTTGGAGCAGCCGAAGCTCAAGCACAGATCGAGTCACCGATGCATGTAAAATGCATACATGAACTTTGCATTATATTACTTATATTTCAATCATATTTGCATCATATAAGGGTTATATCATTGTTTTATATTGATTTTGGGAATATTTCATAGTTTCCCTATTTTTCTGGAATTAACCCTGCACAGGCAGAAAACCCTATTTTCTATATTTTGATGTTTCAGGGACCCAAATGACGTCCAAATGACCTAAAAATTTACGAGCATCAGTTTTTGGAAGGAACAAAGCGTGGGAGCGAAGGAAGCGAACAAACGGAGGCCCGAGGGCCAAAGAGGGGGGGCCACGCGGCTAGATTCCTTGGCCGCGTGGGATCCACCATCTGGGCCCTCGTAGCTCCGTTGCCGTCGATCTTTTTTCCCGAGTCTCCGTCTTGACCTAAAAACGACTATAAAAATAGTCTCCGACGCCCTTCGGAAAGGAGCGCCGCAGAAACACAGAAACCACGAAACAGAGACCTGGAGTTGCAGATTGGAGGGGGAAAACTCCGGCGGGGCGCTGCCGGCATGGTCTCCATCTTCTCCAACGACTTCTCCACCGTCTCCATGATGAAGAGGAAGTAGTCCACCCCTGGACTATGGGTTTGTGGAAGTAACTTATGTATCTCTCCTCTCTTGAGCTTCACTAATTAGTACCGTATGAGCTGCTGAACATGATTACGGTCATCTATGTAATACCTTTGTGGTGGATCTTTTTATGAGTTAATATATGTTTGAGATTGCAATAGTTTTGTTTCAGTTATGAAAGTAGATGCATATTATGTACCCCGTTCTTGTTTACTTGTTTTGATCAAGCATGTGTATGAGAGCGTGTGAGGGGGAACGTGTGCATTAGTTGGAGTAACGGGGGGTGGCTAGTGCGGTGAACGTGAGAGAAAGTTCCGTGATCCACTTGGGTGTTTTACCTTACTTTGTTGCCTCACTAGGGATAAAGAAAAATACCTTGCTACCGGAGATGTGGGTGTGACCATTGCCACTACTCCATGACTAGATCTAGCATGTTCTTATTTTAACTTCATGTCATAAAACTTAATGCTATGCTCTGATTTATCTTAATTACTAAGGTGTTATGATTTAGTTCGCATCTTGGTGGAGTATAAGAGAGATTAATAAACAAAAGATCTCTATGTTAGGACGTGATGCCCATATAATTAGTAACTTGTTATGAAACCTTTATGTTGCAATCTCATATGTCAATTCTAGTGTTCCATTATCTACCACTTTATTAAAGAGAGAGTGCATTTGTGAAACCATGAACCCCGGTCCATTTTTAATCATAAGAAACACCTTTCCAACAACTTTTATCCACTTTACATTTTCTGCCATTTAAAAATCCGAAAATACAAAAACACTTTTACATCTTGCATTCACAATACAAAACCCAAAAATATCATCCATCATTGTTTCCACCATCCTTGCATATTTATTTATCATCATTGCATATTTATTTACTGTTTTGCATTCATTATATTTTCATATCATTCTCACACCTTGTGCTTGACAACCACTTGGTGAGGTTGAGGGCACAAACAATTTAGTTTATTTTGTAGGTTTTCAAGAGAAGGATAAGAAGATAAATCTTTCACTACTGATTCCCCGAGAGTTCGATATTAAACCCTCGAGTCACCACTCGTGGGGAAAACCGTCTTTCCTATACTATACACTCTGCACTTGGAGTTTCAACCTGACCCATATTCTTTTGACGCAGGTAACTACGTCAAGGGCCATCAAGACAGTTTTCTGGCGCCGTTGCCGGGGAATCATTGCTGTAAAGGTTTATCCAAGGGTATCTCACAACAAAGTCAACTTCATCACCAACTTGTGCAAACACCTAAGCTTGGGGAGGTTGCACCTACGTGAGCATCATCTTATCCATCTTTACCTTCAAAACATTTTATTTTGTTTTGTTATTGTCTTGCATATCATATTTATATTTCGGTTTCATATTTTATTTTCAGTTTTGCATTTTGTGTTGCATTTGTTATTTCGGTTTGCATTGTTTAGTATCATTTTATTTTCAGTTTTGCATAAATTAAAAAAAACACATAAAAACTTGCAAAAATGGGAGAAAGAACTAAGTTATGTGATTACACAAACACTCCAAATGATCAATTTATTGCTAGGCCCATTGCCACACCTGAGATAAAAGCTGATAGTTATGAAGTAAGTCCTAGTTTGTTGAACTTGATAACTAGGGAACAATTTGGCGGTAGTGCTATGGAGGATGCCTCTATGCATCTTCATGATTTTGTTGAAATATGTGACATGCAAAAGTTTAAAAATGTGGAAAGTGATATTCTAAAACTGAAGTTATTTCCTTTCTCACTTAGAGGAAAAGCTAAAGAGTGGTTGCATTCATTACCTACTGGTAGCATTAATTCTTGGGATGATCTAAAAGAAGCTTTCATTAAGAAATATTATCCTCCTGTTAAAATTTTGCAAAATAGAAACAATATTCTTTCTTTTAGGCAAAATGAAAATGAACATGTTGCCATGGCTTGGGATAGGATAAAACTTATGCTTATAACTTGTCCATCACATGGGGTGAACGAATGGACCATATTACACTCTTTTTACAATGGTCTAAATTACATGTCTAGAAATATTCTTGATTCCGCTGCTGGAGGGGCTTTTATGGGAAAAACTATAGTAGAAGCTAAGAACATATTGGAAAGTATTTTGCAAAACTATAGTCAATGGCATACTGATAGAGCACCTAATCCATCTAAGAAAGTAAACTCCATAGAAGAAACAAATGATTTGTCATCTAAAATGGACACTATTCTTGCTTTCATTAATAAACAAAATATTGAAAATGTCCTTTGCAAGAACTAGTTGGTAATAATCCTGAAAATATTGATGTTAATTCATTAGGAACTATGGTAATAATGGGTATGGTAATAATAATTATAATTCCTATAATAAAGCCCCATATGTTCCCAACAACCGTCCTTCTATTCCATATCCTAATGCTAGTGATAATAATTGGAAGCCTATGCCACCACGTAATGATAATTTTGAGGCTAATAAAATTCTTATGGAACAAGTTGCTAGTCATAATACCATGATACAAGAGTTGAATAAGTCTGTTGCTTCTATTAGTTCTAATATTAAAGGCTTACAACTCCAAACTGCAGGACTAGACAAAGCGTTGTCAAAACTAGCTGATAACCAAGCCACTTTATTGAGTATGTCTGCAGGGAAACCACAAGCACCACCTATGGTTGGAATGAATTCTATTAATACTAGCAAAATGCCCGTGCGTTGCTACGGGCTGATGGAACAACGATTCATACATCTCACATAAGTGTAAGATAACAAATCAGCTATATAGATAGGTAAAGAGCAATTAGCAATTCAAGTATGACCGAGTACCATGGTATGCAAATTTAAGTGGCAACCAAATTCGAAATATGATCTGAGTGAAAGTAGAATGAAATTGCAGTTCACCATTGAGGATCCTAGATCAGGTATATGCATGTTAAATGGTCAATTTTCATGAGACCCTGAACTGAGTATATCTGATATAGCATGCGTATGTGAAATTGTGAATGGGGATGCAAAGACTCAAAAAAAATTGAAACATGCTTACGGCATGACACTGAGAGGTACTGAAGTTATTAGTGACACAAAGTGGGAAATTGACACATAACTGCATACGTATATGGTTATGTTGTCAACCATATTCCACAAACAGATTGCATGCTTTGATCAAATCTGAGATACAAGTTCAAATTTCCTAACTCTATTTGTCAAGTACACAACAATCATTACCTTCCCTACCATATCCCAAACCTTCATGTCCACACTTCAGCTCAGTTCGTCAAACATTCAGCCGAGAGCTTCCAAGAATGAGACATCCAAGGTGACTCCAATGCAGAGTAATAACATAAGTGAAGAAAACATATCTCTCCTCTCCTCGCCAACTCAATTGATAGCACAAATTTACCAGCCGAAGGAACCAGCTAGTGGCAGCAGTAGATTAGTACCTCCAGCACATAGTCGCAGGCCTCACGCCTCAACCCCGCCCCTGTTCCAGTTCCATTCCAACACCGTCCTCACATTAATCCCCTGTTCATCTTCCAATCGTTGCACGTCCGTCAGGTGAGATCCTCCTCCAGTTGATGGTTGCCTGTGCTTCTTTCCAAGAACTTTCGTATCTTATATGGCAGTTCAATCGACCCAAGACATGGAAAAAACCAAAGCGAGCAAGGAAACGTATCTCCTCGATCCCGACGATCACGGCGATGGATTTTTCCGGCGGCGGTACACTGTCGGAGATGTACCAGAGCGCGGGGCGGCTGCTTCTCTCGGCCGGCGACGCCGTCCTGGCCTCCTCAAATCGCCGCCCTTTCGGCCACAAGGACATGAGCTAGAAGAACCCGGTCCTCCCTCCTCCTCACCGTCGGCCACCGTGGCTGCGGGCGATGTACGGAGGTCGGCGTGGTGGGCCTCCTTGCACGCGGCGGACGCCGGTATCCTTGCGTGTGGCCGCTCCATACCCGCGCCCTCCGGCCTTCGCCTGCCTGGAACCCGGCCTGATTCGTTCCTCTTTCCGAGCACCATCGTGAGCGACAGAAAGGATAGAACTCGGGGATGCTGCGCGTCACGGGCGGCTATCTTGTCGGTGCGCAGGTCGGGGCCCGGACCACCGCGAGCAGCAGGAGTCCGACGGCCGAGCTTGCCTCGCCGGCGATTGTTGAGGAGCAGAGCCCTGCTCTTCCTCGGTGGATACGGAGGCCGCCGTGATTGGTGGATTTGAGCAAGGAAACGTATCTCCTCGATCCCGACGATCGCGTCGATGGATTTTTTCCGGCGGCGGTACACTGTCAGAGATGTACCAGAGCGCGGGGCGGCTACTTCTCTCGGCTGGCGACGCCGTCCTGGCCTCCTCAAATCGCTGCCCTTTCGGCCACAAGGACATGAGCTAGAAGAACCCGGTCCTCCCTCCTCCTAACCGTCGGCCACCGTGGCCGCGGACGATGTGCGAAGGTCGGCGAGGTGGATCTCCTTGCACGCGGCGGACGCCTATATCCTTGCGTGTGGCCGCTCCATATCCGCGCCCTCCGGCCTCCGCCTGCCTGGAACCCGGCCTGATTCGTTCCTCTTTCCGAGCACCATCGCGAGCGACAGAAAGGATAGGGCTCGGGGATGCTGCGCGTCACGGGCGGCTATCTTGTCGGTGCGCAGGTCGGGGCTCGGACCACCGCGAGCAGCAGGAGTCCGGCGGCCGAGCTTGCCTCGCCGCCTCGCCGGCGATTGTTGAGGAGCAGAGCCCTGCTCTTCCTCGGTGGAGACAGAGGCCGCCGTGATTGGTGGATTTGACCGGTGGAATCGAGTCTGGGAATAGAATAGCGAAGCGATCCTATCACTTAGCGGTGGCAATTGTCCGTAAATAGCCTAGCAATGCAGGGGTAAATTAGGAAACTAAAATACGTACCACCAAACGGACGAAGGAAGAAACACTACTCGTATTATAGTAAAGATTGCTGAAAATGTTCCTCTTACTTTGGAGGAAACTCTTAATGAATTATTGAACTCTGAATATTTGTTACCATTTATGTCTCAACTTGTTGGATTAAAAGAAGAAGTTAACGAAACTGAATATGATGAATCTCTTCTGTTAATTGAGTTAGAAAAAAAAGTTGAAGAAGTTAAAATGCTTAGTGAAGTCAAGGAACCATTGCTTGACTTAGAGAATTGTAGCTTGCATGAATTAATATCTATCTTACAAAAATTTGCAAGTGATCCTTCCATTAATGTTAACCAAGCAGGTTTTGGTTCTTATATTGCTAATCATGTTTTAAAAGAAAAGATTGCTAGGTACAACCAAGAAGCTATGATACCACCTAAGCTTGGGGATATATGGATTCCCAAAGTACTAGTAACCATTGGAAAAGAGACACACCATGCTATATTAGATCTAGGATCTAGTGTCTCTGTTTTATCTAAAGAATTATATGAAGTACTTGAATTAAAGAATCTTGAAAAATGCTCTATTGAACTTGCACTTGCTGATGATTCCATTAAACATGCTTTAGGAAAAGTAAGTGATGTTATGGTAGAGTTGCATATGACATTTGTACCTGTTGATTTTCTAATCATGGATATGGGGAATAAAACCTCTAGTCCAATTATTCTTGGAAGACCTTTTCTTCGTACCACAGGTGCTATCATTGATTCAAAAGAAGGGAATGTGAAGTTTCAGTTTCCACACAAGAAGTGCATGGAACACTTCCCAAGGAAGAGGGACACATCAAAGTTCAAGCTCCCTCATGAGCTTCGTCCACAATAAATATCAAGTAAGAAGCCTAGCTACATGGCTATAAAGAAAGCGCTTTACGGGAGGCAACCCGGTTGTTTTTATTTTTGATTTTCTTTGTGTCCTCTTGCTGTAACAAGAGACTTAGTTTTTAGTTTTGTTTCTGGAATTTTTAATAAAGTGCCAAGTTTTACCTATTTTGGTTTGAAAAAGTTGCTATTTGCATTCGGAGATTTTATTCCAGCACGAATCTGTGCACGGTATGATTTTTAATTCCTATTCTGTAACTCCGAATGAGCTGATATTTGAACTGTAGTTGCAACTTTTCATCCTCTGTAAGCATGAATTTTTCAGAATTTTTCGACATATTTAAGTAGGGTAGAAAAATACGTTTTGCTGCTGCTGTTTTTCTGGACAGATTCTGTCCCATTTTGTTTGATGCATTCTTTGAACTTTTAACTTGAATCTTTTTGATCCAATTGAGTTTATAAGTAGGCATACAACATTATACACTTTCTGGACATTCATATGAATTTTTGTTTAAGGATTTTATGCAGCAAGTAATTCATTTGTCTATCACTACTAATGTCACCCCACAGAAAAGAAATGGGAGAAACGGTGTTTTGAAGTTTTTTCACAGGGATTAGAGGAGATGCACCAAGAGCTATCCAAGGATGGTGAAGACCATAAGCTTGGGGATGTGAAGACAACCCCACTGGACCAACACACTCTCGGTTTGCACACGTCTAACTTCTGTTTTTCGATCAATGCACTTTATCGCATAAACTTGGAGCGTCTTTTATTTGCTTTTTATTTCGGTTTGATTTTTGTTTGTCTTGAGACCACCACTATCATTTATATATGAGAGAGCTACTGGAAATTTGGGTTGAATTAAGTTGGATGCTATTAAAAAGATTGGGAAAGGGATGTTTGAGTTGATTCAAAAAGATACATATAGTTGCATGATTCATATGCTTTTAATGAATATTAATTTGCAAGTGTTTTATCAAGAGCTATCTTTTATTCATGTTTTGATGCTGAATGTTACTTTACTTTGTTTAACATGGATTGGTTAGTTCTATGGACACTTATGCATGCATTTAGACGGTCAACTTTCTCCCTCTTGCTAGCCCAAAAATTCCAACAAGTAAAAACTTGTTTTCCAACACCTTCAACCAAAGTTTTTCCAGTGAGTCCACCATATCTACCTATTAGCTTTATGCTATTCCGAGTATGTTTATCATGTTATTTTGTATTATCTATACTTCTGAATTAAAATGCTTATGTTATTGATTGTTATGGGAAAAGTTGGTTAAAGAGCTCTCACGAACTTGATGCACACCTTACTTTTATTGCACTTAATAAACATGACCCATTGTGATTAAAATTATGAAGTTGTGAGCTTGACAAGAGTCTTGGTTGGGAGTTAGCTCATATGTGCTGTCACATGGCAAGCTTTCAACGTGCTCTTTATATTTTGTTGATATCATGTACTTTTGTTTATGGATGCTTATCATGGTGCCAAATAAATGTGGAAACTTAGTGAGTTTAATGAGTTTGTATAAATGGCTAGAGAGACGCCTGGGCCGCTAATCTAAGCCATGCATCATTCATGGTGGAAATTTACTTACATGCTATGGTGAACCTTCAGTGATGCACCCCACAATAAAAAGCTATACCAATAGTAAATAAAAAGGGTGTGGAGATTGTTCATTTTGTTTGTTTGTCTTGTCATTTTGACATGGGCTTGTTCCATGTCCTGGGACAAGAGGTACCCCAGTTGACGCTCTTGATGACGCTATTATATTACTTACAATGACCTTAACTTGAACTTGCTTTTGTGTCCCAAGTTGAGTAACACCGTGGTGTAGGTACTCGTATTCACGGGGCATGAGACATTCAACCCATACTTTGTCAAGCATACTACTCATATTTGCTTTCACTTTAAACTTTAACCATTCAAGATGCTATGATAGGGGTAATGAGAGCTTGACACCAATGAATACCACATTGCAAACATTAACTTAAGTAGAAGCATTTGGAAGTTAGATGAAACTTATTCATGTTTTACCTCTACTCATTTATATATCTTTCCAAAGTGTCCACCTTTTATATTCAGATTTATAAGAATACTCTATGACCATTATAGGATGTTTTTACTTTTCATTATGCATACATTTGGTCCATAGTACTTTCTTCTATGTTACACTTTGTGAATTATCATTGAACATCCTTACATTGAATATTTGATATCACTTCATAATCTATCTTGTATATTGCTACTCCTTTGAAGAATGAATCATTTGACTCTATGTAGCAATAGTAATCATCTTTGATATCCTTTGATAGTATTAAATTGCAAAGTCCATGTTAGTTTTATCACCTTCATACTCGAGGACGAGTATAGGTTAAGCTTGGGGATGTTGATGCATGTAAAATGCATACATGAACTTTGCATTATATTACTTATATTTCAATCATATTTGCATCATATAAGGGTTATATCATTGTTTTATATTGATTTTGGGAATATTTCATGTTTCCCTATTTTTCTGGAATTAACCCTGCACAGGCAGAAAACCCTATTTTCTATATTTTGATGTTTCAGGGACCCAAACGACGTCCAAATGACCTAAATTTACGAGCATCAGTTTTTGGAAGGAACAAAGCGTGGGAGCGAACAAACGGAGGCCCGAGGGAAGAGGGGGCCCACGCGGCCAGATTCCTTGGCCGCGTGGGACCCACCATCTGGGCCTCGTGGCTCCGTTGCCGTCGATCTTTTTTCCCGAGCCTCCGTCTTGACCTAAAAACGACTATAAAAATAGTCCCCGACGCCTTCGGAAAGGAGCGCCGCAGAAACACAGAAACCACGAAACAGAGACCTGGAGTTGCAGATTGGAGGGGGAAAACTCCGGCGGGGCGCTGCCGGCGTGGTCTCCATCTTCTCCAACGACTTCTCCACCGTCTCCATGATGAAGAGGGAGTAGTCCACCCCTGGACTATGGGTTTGTGGAAGTAACTTATGTATCTCTCCTCTCTTGAGCTTCACTAATTAGTACCGTATGAGCTGCTGAACATGATTACGGTCATCTATGTAATACCTTTGTGGTGGATCTTTTTATGAGTTAATATATGTTTGAGATTGCAATAGTTTTGTTTCAGTTATGAAAGTAGATGCATATTATGTACCCCGTTCTTGTTTACTTGTTTGATCAAGCATGTGTATGAGAGCGTGTGAGGGGGAACGTGTGCATTAGTTGGAGTAACGGGGGGTGGCTAGTGCGGTGAACGTGAGAGAAAGTTCCGCGATCCACTTGGGTTTTACCTTACTTTGTTGCCTCACTAGGGATAAAGAAAAATACCTTGCTACCGGAGATGTGGGTGTGACCATTGCCACTACTCCATGACTAGATCTAGCATGTTCTTATTTTAACTTCATGTCATGAACTTAATGCTATGCTCTGATTTATCTTAATTACTAAGGTGTTATGATTTAGTTCGCATCTTGGTGGAGTATAAGAGAGATTAATAAACAAAAGATCTCTATGTTAGGACGTGATGCCCATATAATTAGTAACTTGTCATGAAACCTTTTGTTGCAATCTCATATGTCAATTCTAGTGTTCCATTGTCTACCACTTTATTAAAGAGAGAGTGCATTTGTGAAACCATGAACCCCGGTCCATTTTTAATCATAAGAAACACCTTTCCAACAACTTTTATCCACTTTACATTTTCTGCCATTTAAAAATCCGAAAATACAAAAACACTTTTACATCTTGCATTCACAATACAAAACCCAAAAATATCATCCATCATTGTTTCCACCATCCTTGCATATTTATTTATCATCATTGCATATTTATTTACTGTTTTGCATTCATTATATTTTCATATCATTCTCACACCTTGTGCTTGACAACCACTTGGTGAGGTTGAGGGCACAAACAATTTACTTTGTTTTGTAGGTTTTCAAGAGAAGGATAAGAAGATAAATCTTTCACTACTGATTCCCCGAGAGTTCGATATTAAACCCTCGAGTCACCCCTCGTGGGGAAAACCGTCTTTCCTATACTATACACTCTGCACTTGGAGTCTCAAGCTAACCCATATTCTTTTGACGCAGGTAACTACGTCAAGGGCCATGAGTCACATCGCCTGAAAGACTTCATCATCTTCGTTCAGTTTGTTATCATTGCCTATTTGCTCTTATTCTAGTGCATGTATAATCGTGTGAACTGGTAAGGTCACCATTAGGGATGCAAGGTGACCGGAACTACCAAAAAACGTGTAACCAAACGCTGGGGTTTTAGCCTTAAAACGACGTTGTTAGCAACCAAACAGGAGAGGATTTTTTTGGTTCAAGAGGCACGGGCCTGGCTGCCTCTTTGTGGGCAACCAAATGGCATGCCAACATGCCCCAAAGCTCATTTTTTCGGGGCCAGGCCCTGCTGGGCCACGGATGCAAGGAGGCCAAATCTGGTGCAGGAAACCAAACACGCCCAAAGCATGGTTAAAAATCCTAAAATTCTCAAAAAAAAAATTACGTTAAGAATGCAGCATTCTATAGACATGGTACATTTTCAAGTTGAAACATAAAGGTATTTAACACTATAAAAATGATAAAATCAGAAATAAATAGTATAACTATTTAACACCGTAAAAATGACAAAATCAACAATAAATAGTAACGTTGCTTCTCCCTCGATTTTTAAATATAAGATGTTTTAGCATTTGTTCATATTTACATATAGATAAATATATCTAGACATGTTTTAGTGTGTATATTAACTTATTTTAGTATGTGGAACATCTAAAACAACTTATACTATTCATTATTGAATCTACTGTTCAACAATAAATTTGTCATTCTCATAGCTCCTGTATAATTTTGAGTTTCAACTTGCAAAAATTGTATGTCTATAGAATTGTATCTTCCCAGTCTAATGTACGTTTGCTGAATTTTTAAAACTTTAAACATTATTTTTTTCGTGGTTTTCACCGTTTTTTACTAAAATTTGGTTCTTGTATACGTTGCATGTATAGAACATTGTATGATGCGTGCCGGGATTTCGTGAACATGTAGCTCACGATATAATCCTCCTGACTCTCGCATCTTCACCCGAGGTTTGTACATGTCTCTTCTAATTCTGCATATTAAAAATATAAATGTAGTAATTTTGTTCATGATAAAAAAATAATATTTTTTATAATTACTACTAGAATTCACCTGAAAAGTATGTCTATCTAAATCAGTTTTGGTCTTATCCAGGCTTATTATGTTCTCATCAAGATGGAGAAGGAATCTATCGTGAACCTTGTATAGAAGGACAAGTCGCCTAAATTGGTGGACCAGAGGTCCTCGACATATCTCAAGATGGAGAGCATCGCTCATAAGGTAGGCGCGTCCGGCACCGCTTTCACGAGGAGAAGGCAAGAAATGAGGCAGTGGAGGTGATGGTCGGCGCGCCCACACCCACGCCCGCACCATGAAAACGGTGGATGCCGACATCATCCATGAACGCAGTGGAAATGGCACATCCGGGAAATCTTCACGCAAGAGGGGGTGATGTGGGGACCCCCGGACTAGCTGTCCGAAATACCCGGTTATGCTTAACACAACGATCCCGTGATCAATCTGTCATTGCACATAACCTGAACTGAATACCAAAGTTTACATCTATCACAGTACCGAATTAAAGTCTTACAAATACGGTCATTTAGACCAAGTCTTACATAGTTGCCTTCATGGGCCAAACCAAATCATTCAGCGGAAGCTACGGCGAAGTCGACCCAAAATAAGTCCCAAAAACCCGACAGGCAGCTGACTTATGAAGATCCCTAGTTTGCGTAGTCGGTGCCATACTCCTCTTCAACGTAATGCTCCTCGAGATCTGGCTAAGACAATAGCCAGGGACGAAACCAATATTAGTACAATTTGAATTACTCGCAAACTACCCCAACATGAACATGCACTAGTTTTTACTTTTATTTCATAAGACTTTTATTTTTAGAAAACATCTATGTATCTTTGTTGAAAAAGGAAAGAAAGTTTTTAGAACTTTTCCTCAGAAAACCACCATCTTGATTATTTCTCCAAAACTCCTCCTTTTACGACCATAGCCCTTCATGGTCCTTTATTTCTAGCAACCTCATACCGACCCTTTGGTATAGTTGTAAAACAGTTTTAACCCCACTTTTAAAACACAAAACTTTGCACATGGTCTTAGGACAGCCTTCCAACTGTCCATTACCGAGGACTCGGCTATTCGAATAGTTTTACACTCTGCAGAGGTAGCACGCTTTACCCACATCCATCCGGCAACTCATCGTGTCAGCCACGTCCCGCCATACAAGGTGTATGCGAAGTTGAGTAACCGGTCATAGCCTCTCATTTGCTCATGCTAGTAAAGGACCCTGCCCTTATGACACTTTCCATTGACACCCAGTTCAGTTTCCCGTCGGAAACCCTAAGTGTGAGGACTCATAGTTTTGCCTGGCGGTGTATAGGGGACAACCTTCTATCCTCCCTCTTGGGGGAGAACCCGGGTCAGGGAGGGTCACCAAACCAGTCCCCTCATGAAACGGAGTCATCTCCGTTGTTGAGGTATCCCCTACTAAATGAGTAAACTACATGACTAAGCCCCGTCCCATATGGGGGTAAATGTGGTCGCACAGGGTATAGTTGGTCGTCATAGTACTAGGACACAATGTGCATTTTTCGTAAACACCACCATTCTCCAATTCTTCACTTCAACACCGACATCTCGGCATCCCACAATCCATCCAAGTATTTTCAAAGGAGTTTTGAATAAACAATATTTTCCCATCCTATAGTTTGATATAAACTAACTTATACTTCTACATAGGGTGGCAAAATAGTTTTTCATATATTTTGAAAAGGTTTTCAAAACCATAGTTGCTTAAGAGTAAAACATGTTGAAAAAAATAGTTGCATATATATGTGCATGATCAGAGAGTAGCTTGCCTTGCTCAGCAAAGTGACCCTAGTTTTGTTCTTCTTGTTCAACAAATCCCCCTTCCTCGTACACTCCGGTAACGTTCTCTTCTAATCGTCAATAACAAGCAAAGACACACAATCACACCACAATTCGACAAAGCATCACAAAAATACAAACTAAAATTCTACAGATAGCTACTGACATCTAGAAGACAACACAATTGGATTTGATTCAATTTGAGTTACCAAATTCCTTACATAATTGTTTTGGTCCAGAAGCTTATTAATCAAGTTTTAAGCTACTGACTAAGCTCTGTTAATCACAAATTTAAATCCTTTT